>DWLI01004910.1:0-10478 GCA_018249915.1 Cecropterus dorantes dorantes
GGAGACATACTTATTCCAGCGTCTCCATGAACATCAGAAGCCAATTATAAGGTGGACTGCATATTAGTTTACTACTTGAATATTATGTAATGAAATGAAATGTCTTTATTTTGTATAGGCCTACGAGGGCACTTTCTTTCTTATACTACCACCGGATCGGAAAATGACATCAACTGAGAAGATCCGGCAAGAAATTCAACGGGTTTGTCTTTTTCCTTGTAATACCTCGTATTTTTTTAACCATCCTGTTTATTACATAGGCAATAAAAGGCTAGCTCCAGTATGTTGCCTTACATTTGGCTAAACATTAGGCATGTTTATAATAAGTAATTATAAAAAAACACATAGCGGTTAGACATATAACACACGTATTTGGCGTCGGGGGTTTAATAACTGATATATCATGAACGCACTTGTTCCACTGGTTCCTCCATGCCTCAAATAGTTCTGTTTATCACACACGTCGGAACATACAAAGGTCGTGTTGAGATAAATAATTAATCACTGCGGGCTTGACGCGGCTTTGTCTCGAACATCGGGAAGCTGGCAGCTGCCGCTCTGGTTGCCAAGTTTCCAAATAATTGCAGTCATTATGTGAACTTCAGTCCCTAATTGTTGGAGGACTAAGCTCTCTAAGCCTTTTATTGTCAATTATTTTAAATAGTTTATGAGTTATAGTAATCATATAATAATAGTTTCAGTGTACGAGTACAAGACCTTCAAAGGATATGTGAGGTATAGAACGAGTTTGTACGAGGTTTTTTCAGGAGACAATTTTGTTGGTTTTAACGACGCCAACATTAAAATTCGGCATTCAGACGACTCACGTGGTGGAACGGTCACCATACCGCAGTGGGTCACCGAGTTCGATCCCCGGCTAGACAGACATCTGAATGATGAGTTCTGTTCTGGGTCTGGGTGTTTGTGTATTCATCTTTGTGTGTCCATAGCACCCACAACACAGGAGAAAATGTTTGTGTGGGGCTTTAAGTGTAGAAAGCGTTAATGTTCAGTGGCATTAAAAATCAACAATAGATCACTAAATTATCGTCTATGTTCCAACGGAGACTACTCAGGATCTTCATCAGTATTCAACAATCCGCAGAATTGTCAAATATTCCAGCACAAGAGACATTCCAAGATGTCCGTTGCTTCCAGTACGTATAACTTAGAATCAATAATATTTCATACCTTATTTCAAATAACAAAATTCACCCTCAGCAAAAAAACACCCTTTTATTATAATAAAAGCAAAACAAAATACCTGTTGTTCGTTACCTAAAACAAATCTATATGTACAACTCTAGAAATTCACGCTGCTATATTTTTACTTCAGGGCAAATTACCTATGTGGCTCTATTTCTTGCATTGCACTTTACATAGCTTTCGGATATTTAGATATTGCTTTATATTTTTCTTAAGAACTCTATAATGCATGAGTTTTATTCATACCATAAACAAACGTTAACGAAAAATGTTGATATTATTATTTTTAATTCGATTTAAGTTTAAATGTCACTCTGTAAGTTATTTACTTACTCATATACACACAAAGTGGCAACATCATTATCTTATTTTATTATTTACTCTTTAGAAACACTTTAAACTAAGGGCACAAGGGTGAACTTAATGCCTAATGGCATTCTCTGCCAGTCAACCCTGGGCGATGGTAATAATGTTTGATAGGCATATAAATAGTAAACACAAACTATTATTATCTGAATAAATCCTATAGTATAAAATACACATTGATATATATTTATATATACAATACAATATCTTAGCTATTATGATAAAAAAATCACAAAAAATAAAACCTCATACTTCATAACCAAAAAAAAATCAGACCAAAAGTATAATACAAAGTTTCGATGATAACAAAAGTGGCCATCAAAGTAAATTTGTGTAGCGTTTGGCCTTCGCAAACGAAGTGAGCAGCACAAAGACTCGTTAAGTAGCCGCCGACGATTGATCTGAACCACGCCGGACCGTCGAAGCAAAGAACGGGGTTTGGTACAATTTATAGAAATCAATCTATTTATAACGATAATTGACGATCAGGTAAAACAAATCTTTATTATCATCATTCTAAATTCGCCTTTATCCGCCAACTTAGTCCAAACAACCTGTTTGCTACTTAAAATGTTATTTTTATATAGTAATAACAAATAAACACGTCCACTTAATGCTAAATATCCACAATGACCCACTGATCTGTAATCAATCCTAAATTACATTAAAGTTTATCCGAGTTACGGAAAGCTGCTGATGGATTAGTATCCCTGAGGTCTAAGTTGGAACGCCTCATATAAGTATGTCTCCCTTACCACACTCTTCAAAACAGAACAGGTAGCGTGTAACATGACTCCTAAAAGACAGAAAAAGAATAGATAAAATTTCAAGAAGATTTTATGATCATTACATACTTAATCATTTTTGTATTTATCGTAAACATGATGATTTTATTTAATCACCTAAATTGATGAATAAATGTTTAATTGTTATTCAAATTTTAAAATCAGATATAATCAACGGCAAAATTATACGGTTTTTTGCTAATATTTTGTACATGAATAACTTATAATTCTTCAACATTGATGCAGTAACCCTACCATTCCACGCTACATAAGACTATTTAAGTTAATTCAATGGTAAAACATGAAAATTGTTCTTAGATATCCGACATAACTTTCACCGCAAATAAAATGTTCAGGGCAGCTATTCCTGAATCGCTGGAGATAATTTCCCAAAATGCTCCCCCATTCGCCGGCGCTCGTATCTTGGAACCCGCAGGCGCCCGTCGGAAGTCACCCTCGCTCCGTGCCCAGAAACCCGATTTATCCGAAGATCAAATTCAATTGTGTCAAACGAGAAATTGACTAAAAATTCTACTGTCGACGCGGCCGCTATTACATTTTTATGGATTTGAATCTTCTGAGACTTTGACGATATCACAGATCGTAATAATCTTCCAACTTTCCTCTTTTATTGCTCAGGTTTTTACTATAAATTTGCAGAACGTTAGAAGAATTCCGGGTCTTTTCTTGCAACCTTTAAATTGCTCTCTTGCATTCGGCTCTTTAGTTCGACAACGATTATATAAATCTTTTCAATTTTGTAGTACCTAAATATAACTTTATTTTATCAAATTTATGCCTTGCATATACACTATATTCTATTGTATATAAATACATACACATACTACATATACTCGTACTTTGAAAGGTAAAGTCTACAATAAAACTCGTAGTTAGTAGTTAACGAACTACATATGTAATTTCCTTTATTGGAAAAGTGCATAGACAATACTAGAACCCCCATTTTTGATATTATTGTAATAAAACATAATTACTGAATACAGAAATATTATTAAAACATATATTATTGAAACATTGAAATGATAGAATGTTAAAGCCTTGTTGAGTTTCATCCAACTATTTCAAACTTTGTAACAAACAAATTGTGACAAACCATGTTCGTGAGCTATATAAGTTATCTACATTTAAGTCTATGGATTTTCGGATTTTATACATGAAACTCAACCCTAATCTACACGAACCCAGCTGCATGTATGTTATGCTTCGGACTTTAGCTTATTTCCTATTAGGTTTCATTAAAGGAGCCAAACTCCTTAATGTTATAGAGAGATCTATGACGATTTGTGGATATTATTAACTTTCCTCTTGTCGTAAAGATAATGACTGCTACTTTTCCAACGCAGTGAATAAGAAAATTATAGTAATAATGAATAAATGATCTATGTTTAACCGCTACACACATCTATACTAATATTATAAAGCAGTAGAGTTTGTTTGGTTGAACGGGTTAATCTCAGAAACTACCGTTTCCAATTGAAAAATTATTTTTGTGTGGAATAGTAAATTTATCGAGGAAGGCTATATAACATCACGCTATCTTTGTTTGTTTGTTTTTAATATTATGTAATAGCAGGTGAAACCGCTTAGCACAAGTAGTAAATTATATATCTTATTCCTATATTTATATTAATGCAAAAATCTGATATAATTATAAATATGTCATTGTGTGTACTTTGTGAAAACGTAGAAACCCCAATTTATTCAGGCCCGAATTTTGTCAAAGTAATTATACATTCAGTTTCAAGTACCTTTGATCTGCGGGCAAGATGTCAGCTAACTCAATTCAAGTCAACACAAAATCTATTTCGCATAGAAATTCCTAAATTGTGGGCGGCGATGTCATAAAAGGAAACAACGAAAACGGGGCTCCAAGCGTGGTTTTAAACGAAATGAGCCTGTTTGAAGCTACTTAAGCTCACAAAGTAAAGAAAGGTTGCCCGCGGGTACACTGGGCGACATAAAGATGAATTACAACCGGCCACTGTCCGCTCCGAGCAGTTCCCCGACCCGAAAACCTATTGCCTTTCAATTTACAAATATATTATCAAAGCGCTACGATTCTATTCACATCGAACAGTGCAGATATTGGATTCCAAAATTTGACAAAATATTTGTTCAAACATTTTTATCGCTGCCGATATCGTTGTTTGCTCAATGCTCGGAATTATATTAGATTTGATGTTGAACAAAGTCGTTGTTTGACCGCCGGCTGAATCGACAATGTTTATGGATAATTCTCCCTTTGTATCCTAGTGGCCGATGAAAGAATGTTTATTTTTGACTATGTGAATACAAATCACGATTTCCTTGATACAAAAGATACAAAAATACTGTATTTAGATAATGTTAAAATCATATTACTTAATCACAAAAAACCAATACATTGTTTGTACAGGAATAGAGAAGTTTGAATTTAAATATGAATATAGAAAGAGTAACTATAAACATTATTCAAAAATAAGCCTTCATGCGTTTTGATAACAAAATATACATGTCAGTAATAATTGTAGTAGTTTTACGACATAATTATATGCTATACTTTAGAATAGCAATAACCTCTTTCCTTCATATGGCTGTACCTTAAACGAATTAAACACAGAAGGTGACCACTATCATCTTCCTGCAAAGGTAATCATCTCATTCAATAATTAATATGCATAGTAAATCGACATGACTATAGCAAGTCCTATTTTTTTGGAAAAGACCTGTACCCAGTTATAGGCCAACGCTTAAAGAATAAGTATAAAGATGAAATAGAAATAAAATGCTTACTTAATTTTGAAATACAGTGGTTTAAAAAGCAAAATAGACAATAAAATACAGTCATTGCAAAGGCAACATCTCTCTTTGACCCGGCAAAATCCCAATATCGACGACGCTTCGATTGCACCTTGATTCGCCGTGAAAAGATTTCCTTTCAAGCTATTCCGAGTTGTTGGAAATTCCGTGAATATTTTTCATAAACTGAATATTGCAGCTGAATTTAGTGAAAGCATTATTATTTACTCCTTCAAATTATAAGTAATTATTAAATTTAAGTTGTTATTATTAAATTAAAATCAATTATATTGAAGATCTTGCCTTTCATAAATCTTTCACGTATCGCTTCCTGCATTATTGTTTATATTTTTAGTAATCGAAAGATAACATTATTGTTATAAAATAATAGGAAATAAGTTTTAACTAAATCGAAACAACAAACTATAGAAATTCCAAAGTCGTTATCTCTCTTTCACCCAGCGAGATTCCAATCTCGGCGCTTCTTCGATTGCACCTTAATTTGCCGAGAATTAGATTTCCTTTCTTGCTATTGCCACGTTGTTGAAACTTTCGCAATAGTCGCCTAAGATTAAATATTGTGGAATTTCATTTTGACTCTTATCAAGTCTTCGTTCTACACGTTTTCCACAACTATATATTTTTACTTAGACTTCTTTATAAAGATTTTAATAAGTCCAATGATCAACCAGTTTATTAAATTGACACTCAAATATTTAAAAGTAGAAAACTTTATTTTTACATAATTACTTTTTATAAAACTCGAAGTGATTGCACACTTCAAATTAACATTAATTCAATTCACAAAATCAATCCGAATACTATTTACAAATACTTCATTTTAAGCGAAAGAAATGTTTAATGATTTTTAATTCATACCTGCAAACTTTTCCTTTCACGAGCTTTTAGGGGTTATTGAAACCTCTTGAAGAGGAAGGCCCTCGAATTCTTCCCGAGAGCCTTTCAATTTTTCTTTGTACAAGATATGAATATTTTGAAGGGTTATAATGCGATTAGAATGAAAATCTGAAACCTTGTAATAAGGAGCGTGACTAGGAGCAATTCCGACCGATATCGTAATATCGCGTTTTAAGGAAACGTCCCGCGATGAGCCAGAAGCAATAGACGCTGCCAAGATTGGACCACGATGGGATGCAAGATTAAAATTCTTCAATGAGGCTAAAACGTAGTCGAATTAATTAAAATAAGGGTTCTCAGCAATCGGAAAAGTTGATCAAGGAAGTTAATTGTTAAAGTGATAAAAAACGGATCTTTATTTTTATTTCTCAAAAGTAATAAGAACGATCAGGAGTTATTATAATTTGTTATTATTTTATCCCTTCCAGTAAAAATGTTTCTGTTGTATTTTAAGATGTCCCGATCATATAAGATAGTAATATAATAAACTTAATGGGTTTAAGTTGTTTTTTTAAAAAGCGAACTTCATTAAATAATACTTTTAGCATAATTTGTTGACAGTTGACAAATTGTTAACTAAGAAAAAGGCATATTGTACTCATTCAAAGTATTGTTACTTACACAAGAAGCAAGAATATTAAAAACGAAAATAAAACTTGTAGACATAGCATCCCAAGAATCGAGTTTAATTCCACTAACTGCTTCTTAAGTACAACAAAACAGAAAACAATTAGCAAAAAGGTAAACTTTCTCCCGAAAACAGGCTCCAGTTGAGCGATCTCCCGACACGAAACTTCCAATCGGACAACTCTTTCGAAAAACATTTATAGCACGTCACAGGCCACGTAATTCACATTATTTTCGACGTTTAAACTTTCATTCGCAGCGTCAGCCGCAGCGCTCCCCCCAAAAGGGGGGGAATGGGAGGCAGATGATATATAGACGGCTGTCCTCACTACGGCGCGTTTTTATTGCCGCTATGTGTAAGGCTTGTAAAAAAATTACTTGAGACTTACTTTTTTATTTGGGAGCGCTCCGAGACGAGGTGACGATAATTTTTTATACGCCTCCCCCAAATTGCGGGGGAACGTCTCTATTTGCCGGCGTAATTGTGGAAAGGCGGGGCGATG
This sequence comes from Cecropterus dorantes dorantes, assembly GCA_018249915.1. NCBI lineage: Eukaryota > Metazoa > Arthropoda > Insecta > Lepidoptera > Hesperiidae > Cecropterus > Cecropterus dorantes. The sequence goes on from DWLI01004910.1 coordinate 7,205, forward strand.
GGGGTTGTAGCGGTTGATCTGCGAGGTTGTTACCTGAACGCGATGAGCTGTTTCCGCTTTGTTTGTCTCTTGGCGAACATTTTAAATTCCTCTTTATCAGCACTCATCGGCGAATCTTCTCCCGGTATTGCCGGTAAATTTTTACGAGTGCCTTTGAAAATGATAATGTTTAGAGGATTTAATTGTTAGGATCTAGCGAAAAACGACATGATATGTTTTTTTAACAGACTGCGTCATAAGGAGGTACTGTTTTTCGAGCGTATGTATGTATATGTTTATGTATGTATGTCTGATGGTGGGGATAAACAAACGTTACAGAAAAATATACCACAACTACGTTTGTCACTGCGTGCAGAATCTTATAATAGACTATGATTTCCGTTAAAGTATTTTATGACAGTGGTATTTATTTTTCTCTTTTCAGTTCAAGCAGTCGGGTTTGATGTATTTATAGTAATGAATTTAATGAATATATCAGTTCCGATTCCGATCTCATAATCCAGTATATCATGGATACTTAAATAATTTACTATATTTTTTTTTTGCTATTTATTATCATATAAATACATTAATCATAACAAGTCGTACTAGCTGTTTCATCAATATTTTGAAATGATAATAAATAACGTAACTTGCGCTAGAAATTGAATGGTAACAATTATCACGTAAGGATGAAGATTTATGCCTCCTCCGTGCAACTTTATTCAAGCACATGAATATTGCGAAGGGCCGGTTGTACGACCTTAATCCTTAACGCGTGAAAATTCCACAATTATACATATAATTTAAGTTTAATTTATTCCTGAGTTATGATATCTCATTAAGGATTCTAGTATAATTCCCTTTTAACAAGTGTCAATTTTTTAATATGTTACGGGTACTCACGTGTCTTGAGTTCACGTTACGTTAGATATTAAAATATATTAATTCCGTGATAATATTAATCTAAATGCATATAGTGACAATTTTGTTAAATCGATATGATTTATATGATCATTATCTTCAAATTTTATTATGTCTAATACAAAAACATATACATACTTGCATGCATTTATAACTCTTGCTTCCCATGCTGTCATTTGTTTAAATCAATAAAATTAAGTGTAAGATATTATAACTTTCAAGTTTTGTTTTGTCTAATAAAAATACACATATTAGACAAATCTCAAGAGGTTTATTTTTTTTATTTATATCAGAAATTGAAAATGTTATTTTTTTAATATGTGTGTTTTTGTTAATGTTAACTTTTTTTATTTATTTTTAAAATGTGTTCACTCAAAGACGATAAACAGTAAATACGATAAAGACACATAAACTTGTAATAGATTATAATTGTTTCCATTTAATTTCTAAAACACATTATAGCTCTAGAAAGCCTATTCATTTTTAATTCTGTAGAGAAGGTGACTTATTCAATAAGGCTTCAAATGATGAAAGTGCAGAAACATTTTTAGGTTTTCCCTCAAACGATTTAATCTTACCTTGATTCTTTATTAAAAGATCGCATTAAAAATATTTACGAATTATATTAAAAGTAAATGTTAAATATATATAGTTAAAAAACTTATTATATTTTTAAGCAAATTTATGTTGCAGAATTAAATATTTTTGAAATAAACATTAAAACTGTTGCTTTTTAATTAAATGCTGGCAGTATTTATAGCGCGGTTCTAAAATAACTACTGAATACCGTTAATAAACAATTCATTATGTTTTAAATAAGCTGCTGGTTACGAGTTTCACCCTATTATTGGGGGAAGGATTTTTTTATCAGACTGAAGTAGTAAACGAGAATCCAGTAGTGCACAATCCGATGGTAAGTGGTGACCACAATCCATGTACATCTATACGTAACCTCATAGTACCTCCTCAGGAGTTCTATCTTAGTTCGATCACAAATGCGTTGCTACTCCCGAGGACTAAGATGGTCGCCTCATCTATAGGTGAGCCGGAAACGCCATCCTTCCGAGAACTGCTTCATGCTAAAACTAGCGGTGGTACCTCCTGTAGTTTTTTTTAATTATAAAAGTATTAATCGATTATGTAGTCCACCTGATTGTAAGTGGTTCTCAGGGCCATCTAAAATCGTAGTCTTTAATTGGAACTCCTCGTGTAATGTCTCCTTAATTCACAATCAAACTAAATCAAATTAATGATTTTATTAAAGGTCTTTTTGTGGTTTATCTCTGAAGACACTACCGCTATCAATTTCTGCCTATTGCCGCTATCAAGGTGTTAAACGAATAGAATGTATAATATGTATTAGAATATAGTGGATATTCTAGTTTGAATGTTGTGGTAAGAAATATTATACTTTTCAGAGTCGTTGAAAATTAGTTCTCAGAAGTGGCAAAGCCTCTGTGGTCGATCTTTAGTGGAAATAAATGTTAATAAATCATAGATGTCCCTGGGCCGCAACAATCGCTTACCATCAGAGGGGCTGCATGATCGTTTAATGTTAACAAATAAGAACATGAGACAGAAACTGGAGCATCCTCCACCACGCTGCTCCATTGCCATTAATTTCTACAAAATTAAATACGCTACTGTTTTATAACGATATAATTGACAAGACAGCTTGACGTGACAAGGATTATGTTACATTCCCGATCGCTGTCAATGGCGTCCGCATTGTATCTCAGCGTTCAAACAGTTGTACGTGTGACGTCATAATCCGCCCATTGATTACCTCAGCTTACAGCCTTCGGGCTTACTTACGAGACATTTCAATAACAATTCGCAATTATCGTTTGTAGAAGAACACATTAGTGTATCTAAATTTAAAAGAATTTTTCTTGTGCTATCTTTATTATTTTCCCATATAAATAATAGAATTGCATTAATCATATTACTTCGAAAGTAACTGACCATTTTAAAGGTATTGAAACTATATATTTTGTTTTATTTTACTAACTGTGCCCCACGGTCACACCCGCTACTAAATAAGAAAAAACGAATAAAAAAACATAGCGTATTATCATATAGCCTTCCTCAATAAATGGTATATTTAACACAAAAATATTTTTTCCAATTGGAACCAGTAGTTTTCAGATTAGCGCGTTCAACCAAACAAACAAACTTTTCTGTTTTATAATATTTGTATAAATGGAGGTGAGGTTCCAAGTTATAACAGTCAAATATGTGTGTATTAATATAGAATTTTATTATAGATCTATTTATAAAAGGTCGAAAAAATATCTCTCTCTAGTCGATTCCCTCACTGCTGAGGATCGTGACTCCGTTTGATTTTTCCGACCAGCTGCCTCCATCGGTT
>DWLI01004911.1:0-10478 GCA_018249915.1 Cecropterus dorantes dorantes
ATTTGGTGAAATATACATAGAAGTATTGAAGCGAGATCGTTGCTTGTTTGAATTCTAACTAAGAAATAAAAATACAAAGTCGGGTGTGGCCGGAAGTTGGATTGGCGACCGTCAGCACTCTTCCATACTTCGTAGGTCGCAGTTGTGGTTAAGCCGTTGAACAGTGTCGTGATATTTGCTTTCTTCAGCTGTGGGGTGAGATCCAGATGCATATATGGACTGCAGCTAAAATATTTGACGTACCGTGACATCACGTCGTAGAATATTTTCACCGTTTAATGCAAGGACATGCATGGTCGCGTCATGATATGCCCTATTCTATAATGTGAATACTACATAATTATACCACTTAAATAAATTAACATTGAACGATCCTGGTTTACAATAAAAATATGTAATTGCGGTTTACATAATCACGCTTCATATTGTTATAGGTATTCGTATCGCTTTTAATTTATAGGACCACCTTAGCTATCATTAAGTGATCGTTTATCGTGTGTTAATATTATCCTTCATATTTCAAGGTTGCAATTAGCGATTCAATATGTAAATGTTCAATGATTTTAAAGATAATGCATTTGAATATATAATTTGGTTTGTCACACTTGTTAAACGAGATTAGTTGATGTTGTTTAATTTATTACTTGTAGTAGGTTTCACAATGTTATACATATAATAAATACACCCTCTATCTGCATCTTATAATAAATTTAATGTGGAATGTTTTTAATTGGTAAAGCAGTTTTCAAGAGTATCCTTGACATATGAACGAGTATGCACTACTAATGCAATGTACGAAATGTTTCGACAAGTAATAAAACTTATAACTAACTATATAATTATTCAGTGTATGAATATTCCACCGCAGCGTTAATGTTCTCTTTATGTATATTTTACTAGCGATTAGTTGATACTAGTGATGTGACGGATTAAACAATAGATCCGCGGATACGGATACGAATACGGATCATTGGTGTCTAGATCCGCGGATACGGATATGGATCTCAACTTTCTTATAAATTCACCTACTTTATGACCGTGTCCTTGTTGCTTTATTAACATGTTTATGTCCCTTAGTACGAGTTTATTACGTTTCCCTAAAACAATCATTGTTTACGTTTTGTCCTATCGTTGCAACGCACATGAAATTAAATTTACTAACATATAATATTACTATATTTCTTTTTTGCTATACGAGCTAAATATATGATATAAATAAACAATATGGAATTTAATACTAATTTATTGCTACCTAATCGACTATGTACATTTAGAATTTTGTACATATGATAATAAATAATATCGATTTAATAATAGGTATAAAAGGTCCGTTTGAGATCCGCCTAAAAAGTTGCGGATACGGATCTTTCTTATGCCGCGGATACGGATATCCGGCACATCACTAGTTTAAAGACAGTCTTATACAGTCTAAATTGTAGCAGGAACTATTTAAAATTAGATTACAAAGTAGGGTATGTGCTTGATTGTTGTCTTATATTTAAAAATTACTTATGTAAATTGGTACTTATGTTATTAAAGTCCAACAATCAGTGGCATAGCTACCGGAGGGCTAGACGGGACAGTTCCACAGGACCCTCAAGGTCCGGGGGCCCCTGGGACTCTAACTTACAAACTATAAACTAATGTGAACTTCTGCCCTTTGTCCCTCATTTGGAATATAAATAAATCAGATGGCCCCTAATTTACCTAGTTACGCCGCTACCAACAATGCTAAAAATTGATAATAATGTTAATATTAAGAGTATATCATGTCAAATTAAATCAACTTACAAAATTGCGCAAAGAATGTTATATATAATTTTATTATTTAACAGTTTTAAAACTCTTCGACGTTTAAATAGCAATGAAAATTATTTCTGTTCCAGTGGCCATGATGTAACTCCTATAACCCTAGCTCTGACGCCCGGCGAATCGTGGCGAAGTGCCCGCACGGCACTAGCTGCGATGTTGTCTCGAGGTGCTTTAAACCCTGCTGACATTTCCGTACTATTCCGTGCCTACACTCAACCAGAACCACCTCCAGTACATTTAATAAGAATTCCGCAATTCCTTGGTATGTGAAAGACTACAAATCTAACAAGACAAGTGTTAGTTTAAATTCAAAATAATAACATTTTTTATACGAAAAAATGTGCTTTGCTAAACTCGCACTTGGTCCATTTTAATTTTTATTTAAGTATTGCTTTAGAGTGCTTCAGAATGTAAAAATTAGTAAAAACGAGTATCAAATGAAAATTATACTGTAAGTAAAAAATATATTTATATTAATATTCATATTTTATTATAAAATACTTTTTCCTGTTCATTTCAGAACTTCTTGTGGATTCACTATTTAAACTGGGCAGCAAATTAAATCCGGAACATAAATCGAAGTACATGTATCTTTTAGCATATGCTGCTAGTGTTTGTGAAGGTATCTCTTCCAACAGACCGGTCAAAGATGAACTAAAGGCGACGGTACAAGCCATTGAGAAGATTCATGCTGTTTGTAGTAGTTCAGCTAGTTCCAGTGAACTCATTGCTGAATTGCCATCTTTGTATCACTGCATCAGGTATAAACAATGTATACAAAATATAATAAAGAGAAAATAACGTATACATTTTTACACGAAAATATAATGTATTTATAATAATAAAGTCTATTATTATTTAAGTAACATTAGTGGTGGTAATGTTATGGTCAGCTTCAGAGTATGATTTGACCATCTTGTATACAATTGTATACAATTTTCATATCGCGCCATAAAAATTGTGTACATGATGAGTGATATGATGATATGAGTGTAAAAAGCGTTTTTTTTTGTACATAATTTATAAAAATATCCCACATTTATTATTTGAATTCTATGGGTTTATCCCAGGTCTGATATATTTCCTGCTAACCTTACTTCTTTCAATTTCAGGTTTCCTGTAGTTGGAATGGGCATACTGGTATGGGTAGAATGTGTTGTAACTGAGCCTTCATATTTTAAACTGTGTACAGAACACTGTCCAGTACACCTAGCCTTGCTTGATGAAGTTGCCTCATGCCACCAACTATTGCATCACAGACTATTGAGACTGCTAGTACAGTTATTTGAATCTCCTCAAGATGAGTTGGAAATTTTAGTGCAGGTAGTATTTATTAAAATATTGAAATGTGTTTATATAATTATAATGTTTACACTTATTTTTATAAATCATTTGAAGGGTTGACAGTGGAATTGAGATTAAACAATAATAGCCAAATATTTGAAAATAAAAATTACGAAATTGTACACCAATGGGCTTTTGCTACAATACCTATATATTGATAAAAAAGAAATGTATGCCTTTAAGTGTAATATGTTATATGATTATTAAATATTTAATAATGTATCTTTATGTAACATTATTTCAGTTGGAGTTGAAGAAAATGCTTTTAGACCGCATGGTGAATTTGCTCAGCCGTGGTTGTGTTGTTCCCGTCCTACGCTATATCAAACAATGTTGGCAACGTGGCGACACTGACATATCTTTAATCCGATATTTTATAACGGAGGTCATTATTAAAATTTAATTCGTCTTTTTATAAGTGTATTGTAGGTCTACAGTAATCCAAATTTTGCCTTCAGTAATTATTAAGAAGCCTATGTAGAAGGGAAATACGGAAGTTTGTAAACTATGGAGTACTACAAAACGCAAATGTTTTATGTAATCTGGCAATTTAAAAAGATGGTGGGATGAACTCAGTACTTCATATACATAAAAATAATTACCAATGTAACCTATTCAATCAGACATTAAGGAGCATTGAACTAGTCATGTCAGGGTTGTCAGCTAGGATTGTAAGCTAGACAGACCTAGGGTCTAAAATGTATAACATGTTTCAAATATTGAGCATTATTAATATTTCATTACAGGTATTAGATGCCATAGCACCTCCGTACACACCAGAATTTGTTCAATTGGTGCTACCAATGGTTGAAAATGAAGAAATAACTGGTACAATGAGAGCAGAAGGCGAAAATGACCCTGTTTCAGAATTTATAGGTAATTCAGGTCAATTATTTTGCTTGTACATTTATCAATGGCCAATGTTTATCTACATGGCATGAAATCTATAAGTAATTATCACTGCACTACATACAATTAATGGACATCTGTAAGCAACTATCACATAAAACTGGGGTTCAATCTGAAGTTATATAGAAGTGAGCTGGCAACCACACCCTTCCTCCGAAACACAAGATCTGTTTCACACTAGAAATATCGTGTGGTTACTTCCCTGATCGAACTAACTTTTCATATTATTTAATTTATATGCCTTATTTATTATTATTATTTGTTTCAGTTCACTGTAAGGCACACTACGGAGTGGTTTAAAATTGAAAAGAATGTTTTTAATTTTATTCTTCATTTTAAAGATATTAAAACACATTTTATATAAATACTAATGTCTATTTTATATCAAATCCTATGTTCCTGTTCATTATCTTTATATAACTGTCGTACTGATAAATATAATATGAGAAGAAAATTAATAATAAAATACTACTTGGTCTATTTGCATGAAAGTTGAAAATTAATTACAATTACCTAATATTATACTTTTCAGAGTATAAGTATGTACTGACAGTCATTAGTAAATAAAACATGAATTAAATACGAATCAACTTCCTCTAGCAGCTTTTCTCTCATAATATCTTTTCAATGCCTGGTCAAATACTTCTCCCACTGTTCTCTTTTTCCATATGTCAATCTTTACTTTTGCTTCAATTACAACAGTTTCTGCAGCAGGTTCTGTGTCTTTTATTGAATCCTGTTCATCTTTAGACTTTGGAGAATTATTTTCAGCTATTTTGACATCAGATTTTTTAGTATCTTTCTCTTCTTCATCGCTTGACTCATCAATTGAAAAGTCTGAATCTGCATCGATGTTTGGATCAAGTGCTTTGGATTTCTTTGCTATTCTTATATCTTCTAAATTGCAACGATTAATTTCTTCCTCTGAATCTTCAATTTCACCATCTGACAGCTTTTTGGTACTGTCATTTGATATTTTTCGCTTTCTATAATTTCTGCTTTTAGAGGTCTTAGGGTTATCTGAATCAACTTTTTTAGAACCTTTTTCATTAGTATCTTCACTTTGCTCTTTTTTGTCTTCTGTCTTAATGGCATCATCTGATCCTAACTTTTGTTCATATAAATGTCTGTAGAAACCACCTGGAAAATTAAAGGTCAAGGGTTTCATTTTTGTTTGTAAATAACCATACTTTACATCATCATAAGTCTGTATATAAAAATACAAATTTGAAATGAATTAAACTAAGACAAATATTTATATTGCTTATCATACCTAAATCTTTTTGTTTTGTGACATCCCCTATACTCTCTAAATAGTCTTCATATTTTTCCCTCTCTTCTTCTTTTCTCAATTCTTCCAATTTCTTCTTATATGCTGAAGTAACAAATATTTCCTTGTCTGCAAATTCATCACCTTCCTTTTCTCTTTCTTTTTGAATCTGTAAAAATATTTTATGACAATATGAAATAATCAAACTATTAGTGCGTAAGTTGCAATTACTAAGGATAAACATGTCACACCGCTGAGCATTAGTCTTATCTGCGTTATTTAAATTTTAGGCCATATTCATACATTCATCTTAAATTCAAGGTCACAAAAATAATGTGTCACTGGCTACTGATATCTATAAATAACCAAAAACCTATCTACATACCTGTCTCTCAACACGGCGTTCATGTTCAATTTTCCTTTTGTTTGCTGTTTTCATGAGATTTTCAATATACTTAGGTTTCCTGTCTTCTTTAGTTTTCTCTTTTTTATTATCTTTTTTAGTAGCAAGTGTATCATATATCTCATCATATTGATAGACTGTAGCGTCTTCCATAATGGCCTTTTCTTGAGTTATTTTTGCCTGTAATCAATTAAAATATCATAGGTTTTTTTTACTAAGAATACATGCATCAGATTTCTTACTTCTTAATATTTTTAATATATTTGATAATAGGGAGGCACGCTTATCTTATGCCTGCCAACTTAATCCTTAAGGATACCCGTAAGAATTAAGTGGTGCGTAGGCATTCTAAGGCAAGTTTTAAAATCCTATCTTAATTATCATCTGTAACCAACTGTTCATAGGACAGTACGCTCAAGTACGAGTTCATTGTTTCCTGCCCATTCAATGCAATTTACACTCCACATTTGTGCTTCTGCTTTCAGCCATAACTTGCAATGCTGGGCGAAAACATACTCAATGATTTTTTTAAGGGAATATAATAAATTTGTATTATTGATACAGATGTTCTACCTGAAGTCAGTCTCAGACATGTTGCCATGCCTGAGGGTTAAGATGGTAACCCTATATTTTTACATGAAACACTAGACCTACTTCATTTTCGAAATTGGTGTGACCAGGGTACATCCCTTGTTAAACCATACTGGTTCTACCTTTTAAGCTTCCACCTTTGCTGGCGTTGATTACCATGTGTAAATTCATGGGGGAGTAACCACTTATCATTATAACTGCCACAAGAAAATACATGACATATCATGCTTGTTTGCTACTTTATAAAAAAATTAAAAGTGACGTGCTAAAGGTAAAACAATTACTTTTCACAACACTATTACTTGGTGCCTGCTACAACAGTATTTAAGCTCAAAAGAAGTATTTCTGTTACCAAACACTGTAAGTCCCCAAAGCATCTTTACATATATAAAATGTAATATTGAAAATGATATTTACCTGCCTGTTGATGTTGTCGCTGGGGCGCAATAGAATTGGTCTTTTCTTTGACTCATCCTCAGAGTCAGATTCATCCCCAAATACATTATGGCTTGCTTTAAAGGCAAGTTTTGGAGCTTTGCCCCTATCAGGTAAAATCAATCCATACCTACAAGTACATTAATTTATAAATAAATACATGACAAGAAATTATTACAAAGTGGATAGTTATTATTATTGTTTTAAAACTTTAAAATGACTACAATCATCATGATAGATATTTGAACAATGTACTTCCATAAAATAGAATTAGTGCAAATACTTACTTTTTATTCTCAGACATCCTGAATCGTATTAAAACAAGAACTTTATAAGTCCTATTAACCCAACACAATACACTGCTGGCAGTACAGTACAGACAGACATGCAGCTGAATATGTGACAGTGTCATATGTCATAATAAAATGTAGATTTTTACTCTGTGTATCACCATGATGGCTAGTTTATTTATCTCATACTGTAAATCCAGTAGAAACGATATAATTATACATCGAAGTTGCATTTTGTAATAGTTGACGTCTCCATACTATCGTTGCCTTCTCAAATTCGAAAGATGATGAAAAAGATGGCTTAGAATGAATAAAGTTAGGCTTAAAGGCGCTTAAGGCAAAATCATAAAAACATTTTAAATAAAGAAAAAGCAACTTTGTATGACATGTACAAATTGTCAGTTGTCATGTTGTCAATTGTCTGCACTTGACACTTAAAATGCTTTGACATTAGTTAGTCACGACATATTATTGTTTATTTTAATTAAAATTAGGAAATATTTCGAATTGTTATCAATATTTTATAAAATTATAAATGAAAATATTTTCGATATGAAGGAAGGCGATAATAAGTTACCAAAATCTGCGTTAGCGCTATACGTTAAACTTTATTGCAAAAAAAAAGGCTGTAGTAGTAATAAAGTAAGTGGGAAGTATTTCATTTACATAATTCCTGAAAATTATATTTATTTATGTTTCATATAAATTATCAGTTTAATAGTAATACTTATTTTTCTATTTTACATACTTTCTTTACTGTAAATTACCCTTTATTTTATTAGTTTTTGATACGTAATAATTAATATTATAAAGTTAAAGAACTATAATTAAAATTTAGTATAATAAGTGTACAATATTTTTAAATTTAAAACTAAAGTAAATAAAAAGAACCCAAAAATCATATGTAAATTAAAGGTAAAAAAAGTCCAAATCATACACTGTTAGGTGAGGCCAAAGAAGGCTAGCTAGATTGCCTTGTCTAGTGACCAAACGTTTCCTTTCTAAAATAAGCGTCGTGCTTCTGGGCCTATGGACCTCGTCTCTACTGCAAATGGTGTCATTTAATTTTCAATATGTAACCATCCAGGAGAGCTGTATGTTTGCGCCGTATCACAGATGTTGTTGCCACATCACCTGCGCATTATGGTCACCATAATATGAGATGGAGTCAGCATATTGAAAGTTACATCCCATACAAAGCAAGGAAATGGGTATTTCCAAAAAAAGGACATTCTACCATAAGGCCTCTTGCTACATACTTATATCTATACCTAACATATATCTATTTTTTTTAGTGTAATGAATCATTTTTAGTTCTTAACACATATGCAATGCCAAACATCATTTTTACAGCAAAATCTCCTTGTAGAAGCAACAAAATCTTGGGTTTCATTAAGCAAGGAAGACAAACAGTATTTTAGATATGCACTTAAAGAGCAAGAGTTAAAATTGAAGAAAAAATTTGCATTAAGCTTACAAAATGCGCAGCCATATTTGAAAAAAAAGCATGAAAGTGTTATAAGGTATAGATAACTATTTAAAAATGGCTTAGATCTTTTATTTGGGAACATTTCTAACTGTGGATTAAATAACATAAAAGGAATTAATATATTTGTTTTAGAATTCTCAAGTGTGTGTCTGTTATGGCCCCTTTTTTCTATCATATGGCTTATTGTTTGCTGCTTGCCTCCTGCATACCTTATGAATACTAGTTTTTTGTAATGCTTGCACATAAATGTGGATTTCATGAAGATTGCAGCAAATTCAAATGCATACTTTAATTTGGTAGATAGGACATGCACAAGAGCTTAAAGAACTTATGCATCAAGATAATGAACAGAACAACTTTCATTAATCCCCATATATTTTATATTTTCAGATCACCAAAATTAAACACAAATTTGGATACAGAAGTAAAAAACGAAACACTCATATATTCTGATGAAGAGCAAGTAATAAATGAACCAAGCTATGACACCGTTATTAATGAAAATCAGCATGACAATGACCAGTAAGTAATACACTATGTGTAAAAGTAATACTGAATCTCCCTTTGTGGTTGCCTTATCATTTTCTTTAGAATTGAAATAAGTTATTGAACTGCACTTTTGATTAGTTTATCAAATGTACAGCAGTTCAACATATAGGTATAGTTTGTGTTAAATTGATAAGTCAGATTTAAGTTAGTAAGTTAGTTTTAGTGAGTTTATTAAGTTAGAGATAAATTGGCAGTTTTTAGTTAATGTTTTGCTTTTTAAGTATCTACCATGGTATCATTTCATTCCTATCTTTTTATGTGAGCTTGTTGATTTCAGTTGTCAATGAGTTACACTATAATTAAATGCACTTCTAGAAGTTGAAATGAATCCTATTGGCTTTAAATGTGAAATTTCAGACTTGAACACAGTTGCTTGGCACTGCTGTTAGAGATTACAGGGTATAATTATTGTGGTCAGTGGCGTAGCGAGGGGACGCGGATGGGTGGTCCGCCCCGGGTGACACTTTTTTGGAGGCGGCAAAATTTCCTTTCTTCATAATATACAGTATTATTTTTATAAGAAATGATCTTGAAACTCAAAGGGCGGCAGGTTGGTCGTCAATTTACATAGTCCACTTTTTTGGCCAACCAAAATTTCCGCCCCGGGCGGCATAAACTCACGCTACGCCACTGATTGTGGTGTATGTCCATCTACAAGGAAATGTGTATGGCTTGTAAACTACCACTGATATTCATATATTATCAGAATCACATAAAATATATTTTTATGATTTCATATTTCAGGTTGGAAAATTGCGACACAACCCTTCCTTTTGAAAGTGAACATAGTGCTGTGGAACAAGATAATACTATATTAATTCCTCAACATAGCTATTTGGGACAAAATGATGTTATGTTCTTGCCTGAACCTACACCCCCAATGAGGTTACAGATCATTTTAATAACAGTTCTCATAATTTATAATTACTGTTATTAACAAAAGGTAATATAATATTAAATTGTATTTTCAGATCATCAATGGAATTATTTGATATTGTAAAACGCAATGAAGATATCATTAAAAGTGATGAAGAATCTTCACAAAGTTGTAATTGGGCTGATTTATCAAAGTCACAAAAGAGAAGATATCAAAGAGCTCTCCAAACTATCAAAAGTGACTACATAAAGCAATACACAGCATATTTAGAACAAATGACACCAGAACAATTGTTTTTCTATTATAAATCAAAATTTTAAAAGTTACTTATTGCTTCTGTGTACCTAGAAAAAAGTAGTATTCACCTTGTGGTCGAAATGAGACCATACTATAGGAAACTTAAGATTTTCTTTTAATTGTTTAATCTAGCTCAAAAATCTAGCCAAAAGCTACCAGACGAAAAAAATGCGTAAAACCTATGGTTTACCCAAAAATTCCTTTAGTCCTTC
>DWLI01004912.1:0-10477 GCA_018249915.1 Cecropterus dorantes dorantes
GAAACTTTGATATTTCTATCCCTCAGTTTTAATATTACAGTGTACAGTTAAGCCGTTCTACTTTTTATATGAAAAAGTAACCGCGATAATGCCGCTGATGGGCGGCGGAAAATTTAAACAATATGATCTAGAATATTACACTTTAATCATGTAAATTTTGTGATGGTAATATTGCAGACTAAAAATCCCTTAAATATAGTCTTCTAAATGAAAATATTTGGGGTTTTCTGTTTATCATTAACTCTGAAAATAATCACAAAAATAATTATAAGCACGTCAATTCTCTACAATAAACGCGTAAGGTCGTTTCATAAATTTAATGAAATAAAATATTTAAAACGAAATTTAGTATATGTTTAATTAATTTCATTGATGTTTGTCAATAAAGGTTATCATCATATGTTTAATTAATAAATTAATTAAACGTTTTGATGTTTAATTAATTTGATTAATTAAACATATTGATTTTAACCGCTGCCCTGAGCTAATGACTTACTATGATATTAATAATTCAATAAATAACAAAGATAGTAGTAAATTACTAGTCATACGAATACATACAGTTATATGAATACAAAGAAAACGAACAATAAAAATGTTTTATTAGAAACATTTTTCTTGACTAATGAGCATTCTCTAGCATTCGTAATAGCGGCAGGGAGATGATTTTTATTTTCCATTTAGAACATGTTTTAATTGGGCTTACATTTTTTGTTTTATGCATCTGCATCCTAATTAAAAGCAGTGCATTTTTCTGAAAATAATAGTTATATTCTGAATTTTATACGCTATAACAGGTAAAATTATTAAAGGTAAAAATGTCTTTGTGTGCTGACGGAAGTATCAACTTTTATTTAGTTTATGTTCCGTTATTTTTATTATATAATAATACTGATGTCATCACATATTATAAAAGATTCATATAGGTAAATATCCCCAAAGTCGAATCATACTAGTCTTTTATACCCTATTGAGACTACCTAAAACAGTAATGTCACCCTGCTCAACAGTTACATATCGTCGCTTATATAACAATACCGCGTAAGTGACATTTGGTAACTTTTCAAAACCATCGCCAGGAAACCTACACACCTGAGAGTTCTATAAAAAGTTCTCAAATGTGTGTGAAGTCTACCAATTCGCACTTGGGCAACGCAGTGGACTACGGCCTAAAACTCTCTCAATCTGGGAGATCCGTGCCCAGCAGTGGAACAATAATGGGTTGACTGTATAGCCTAGTATTAAACATATCTTGTTAATACGCTTTGCGATAACATACCGCATATCTATACTTCTATACTAATATTATAAAGCAGCAGAGTTTATTTGGTTGAACGGGATAAAATCAAGAACTACTGGTTCGAATTAAAAAAATATTTTTGTATTGAATAGTCCATGTATTGGGGAAGACTATATAATATAACGCTATGTTTGTTTTTGTTTCTTATTTAGCAGCGGGTGAAACCGCGTAGCACGCCTAGTATCCAATATGTAGAGAATTTCCAACCCATACTCAGTGCTTATTAAAAGTCTATTGTCCTGCTTATCGAGTACTAACAGGTTCAATTTTCGGCCGGTCACCGATTCGATCCGATTATGGTAATTACATTCCATGATGAAATGATGCCATAAGCCTTTGTGACTGATACCATAGCTTTATACTGCGGTTCGAAGCTCTAGCATCAAAACAATGATGTTCAATTATTTAGGACGTATTCCAGTTTAATCCAAATACGATAGGGAATTTTCACATGAACAATGTAATATTTTATGTAGTGATATAAATAATTTAAAGGTGGTTCGACTCCAGAAGTCCCACAGTCATTTTTTTAACGTAATAATAGCAGGGTTTTGCGTTACTGTTTTCTGATCTGGAGGATGTGATAAATAAAATAAACATAGTCCAGGGATTTTAACTTAGCCCTCAGGGGTAGCAACGTATTTATGGCTTACCTCAGGTAAGACTCTGATCTTGTGGATTATGATGTCCATGGGCGGTCGTCTCTTCCCATAAAATGGACTACATGCTCATTTGCTACTTCCATATTATAAAAAAAAAATTACTACTCGACCAAGGTAACTAGATGAACGGAAAGAATGCGGTCTCCCTTCCCGCTCCCGCCTCATGCCCCGCTCTCGTCCTAGTACCGTTCGCGCCTAAACTCCCCCTTAATCTGTTTTGATTTAAGATAATAAAAAGAATAAGCAAAAAAATATTTGTTGTACTCATTAGTTTTTGTTACAATGATAACAAAATAAGTAAAAAAAAGTTTAAAGATAAATATATATAAATTATGAAGACAGAGATTACTTAAAATTTACATTTCATTGAAATCAACATTTCACAAAAAATCATTAGGGTTATTTTTTTGTCATAAGTACTCGCAAGCTTGCGAGTGACGTCACGTTTGACATTCGTCTAGTTAGCTTGGTCGAATTGTAACTAACTTTTTAACTTTATCCCTTAAGTAAGAGATAAATAAAATTGAAACAAAAATGTATATGGGTACACGGAAAAATGTACACGCAATAAACGCGCTCGTTCGATTCGATGACAGTGCGTTTCGATGAAGCACTACAACCAGGAAGAGGTCACGAGTCCCGATATATCGAGTGACAGTTCCCGTTAAAATTCCATGTAACCGAGCTGTCAAGCATATCCAATGACTTCACAAAACAAAAAGAATCTCAGAACAAATTGCTCTAACCTAACATTTCACTCATTAACATGATTTGTTACATGTGCGTAACGAGAAACTGCATTCAAGAACCGAACGTGCAAGAACAAAACGCTTTGTGTCCCTCTGACGTAATCGAAATTCGAAAATAGAACTAGCACGCCTTTGTTCATTGATAAAAAAGTTTGAATATTATTTTTCAATGTGTTCCATTTTTAAAAGAACATAGTGAGGGTTCACAGCTAAGAATTACGTTTTATGGGTAATAATTTTTGGGACTTCAAATTTAATATAATTGGTGGCTGTTTTAAATCGGTCCTTTGTTTTCATTTCTATGGTTATTGTTCTTTGTTCGACAATAGTGTACTATCGGAACGTAGTTATTTAGGATCAATGTACATACAACCGTGCCGGGACAGATCGAATTGCAAAAAATCCACATTAATTCGCAGCTATGATATCTAGTGTTTATCTGTCGCTTTTTTAGTCAAGCTCTCAGGTGACGGCATTTTAAAGGTCTACTAGTTTCAGTGGCATAATATTATCTCCAAAAATGTTACCACATTACCGAATCACAAAATGCATGTATTAAAATGAATTCAATTTAGTGAATTTTAAATGTGTAGAGCGTGTATACATCAGGATTTCCTGTGTGGTGGATCTAACAAACATAAAAACGAGAACCCAAACAAAACCAGATCCAGCAAACATCTAAACTACTCCTTGAGATGCCACCCAGAGCAAATGTCTGAATTACTCCTTCAGATGCTTGTTCGAGCGAACCCGGCACCCTCAGGCTTAGGTGACATGGGTATAAACTTTCATATCTCCAAATATATGTAACGCGGATATTTACATTATCCCAACTAACCAGAGCTTATAATTACAGTCATAAAATTCCACAAACCACGCACAGAGCGTTAGGAAGTATTAATTAAACATTCAATTCGGGCAGAGTAAAAATAAGGGCGTCCCATTTAAGTGCCGGCAATTTCCTGTACGCAAGACATTTGTGTACGCGCAACGACATATTTATTACTAGTTTATTTATTTTGGGGCTAAGTAAGGGTTAGATTATGTGCCGGCTTATGATAAACTTGCGATGATGTATGCTGTTTATGTATGTTTGGGCTTTGGGTATTTGTATAGTATACAATCAAATACTTACGTAAAATTGTGCTTCTTATTGTATCGTTCAGTTCATTCATACTCACAAAGGGTTGTAAACACACAGTTCTCGACCGCCTTACCTGTAAAAAAGTATTTTTTGTATGAATAATACAGTATTAAAATACATAACACAATTCGAAAAAATGAATAAAATGACATCATTGTCATGGAAAATTAAAGGTCCGCAAAATATTACTACACCTTATATATCTTTACAGTTTTTATTTATATTCGATGAGCAATGATATATATTTATATATTATACGCAACAACATATACAACTATTACGATAGCTTGACGTTTTTCTGCACAAATTTGAATGACAAGCTTCATAATCAAACAAACATCACAGTATTCAAAAGGTCATACTGTCCAAAATACATCTGCTTGAAATAGGTACAAATTCTAACACCAAAATAAATATGAAAACGTACAGAAATCTCCATGAATACGCTTTCGTTATCAAAACGATATGAATATAAAATATGTTTAATATAAGCAATTGCATGATAGCAAGTTTCCTTCAATTTAGGGTCAGATATAATAACGCAATAAAATAAAGTAATAGCATCCATCTTCACGGCCAACGGGACGATGGAGTCACCATGAGAGCATGTCCAGATAAAGATTTGCAGTTTTATTGCGATTGACGATCGATAAACCCACCCCTGCACGCCCTATCCAATTACTTACAGAAAACGCAAGAACTTATCTAAATTTCATCTAAGAACTCGAGATCATCCCACATTCAAATAGTATCGATATACTAGTGATGCGACTCGAGCTATGTTTTTACTCGAGTAACTCGAGTTAATTGCTAAAATATATTACTCGTGTCTCTATGCACTCGAGTTAACGAGTCATTTTGGCACATCGAGTTGATTTTGTCTGTTGCCACTAGATGTCACTTCACTACTCTATTTTATTTTCGAGGTATGTTTTTACTCGAGTGACTCGAGTGAATTGGTAAAATATATTACTCGTGTCTCTATGCACTCGAGTTATCGAGACATTTTGGCACACCGAGTTGATTCTGTCTGTTGCCACTAGATGCCACTTCACTACTCTATTTATCTATGCTGCGCCGACCGTGTATTTTTTAAAACAAACAAATGTATGGTTTTTGCAACCGTAGAAGTAATAGATTCATTATAAAATAATTGTCTGAATTATTTTTCGAAATATTACTTCACCAAATATTTTTTATTGTTTCAAAATTATTTTTTGACAGAAAAAGTAAAATGTCATGTTAAACACAATTACCATGTAGATTTGACATGACATGATGGGACGTGACAATGACACTATTTTAAAGCAAAAAAGCTAAAAAAAATCTCACTCGAATTTCAATCTTGCAACTGGAGTGACTCGAAAACTCGAGTATAACTCGAGTGAGGTAATAAGATTGCTCGAGTGACTCGAGTCACAAAATCCTATTCGAGTCGCATCACTACGAGCGACTGTCCTACGTATTTCTATTTTATATCGACACGTCTAACAAGATAAGCGTGGCAAGGATCGGAGATCGTATCTCTTCTATAGAACTGCAACTCAACTTTTGCAGACGAACAAAGCTTCATCTCGAAATAAAAGAGCATCGTAACCTTTGAAACTAAAGTATCGCTAAAACTTACAGTATCAAGTGGACGTTCAAGTTGGCCGTATAAATGGAATTGTTTGAATGTAGTGCACAGGTATAGAAATGAAAACTAAATGAGAGTTTGTTGACGAAACAGTTTTCAACTGTCTTTGCTGCACAATGTTTTGCCTTACGTTTGTGTAGAAAACACTCTATAGCGTGGCGTAGGTAACCGTATAGGAAGAGCTGTGGATTCGAGTTCAATCCCCAGCCAAAGAGATCTAAAGGAATAAATTTCTGCGCTGGGTCTGGATGTTTTTATGTTCATCTTTGTGAGAGTCCATGGCACTCACAACACAAGAGAGAAAGTATGGGCTTTAAGAGTATTGTTATTATTATTTGTAATATGTCATTTAAATCTTTATTAAGGTTCAATAAGAGGTGTCACCATAACTGTGATGCAATCACTAACCGTAAGTTTGTAAAGTTAATGCCTAATGTGTTATTAAAAAACAATGGTTCCTAACCAACAAGCGTAAAGTCCTCTAAGGCAGTGTAGATGATAATAACCTTAGTTGACCTTGACTTAATGTTATCGTCAGGACAACAGAAACTTATAACACAACTGCCAAATGATCCCTTTGCAGTTTGACTTTGAAGGCACTACCGTCATAACTATTTGTGCCAAAAAACAACAATGTTAATTATTGCTTTTTTAGCTTGAAGGGTATGGTGAATGAACCATATACTTGTCCGACACATTTATACTTAGTCCTTAGGATAGCTAATTATATAGCTTATATATAATGTCATGCGAGATTTGAATCTTATAAGTATAGAGTGGATTACAGATATCCATGGGCGGCAGTGACATTCTACCTATAATTAATTTACCTATATTATAATATTAAATTTTATTTGTTACGGGGCATGAAAAGTACTAGCAATCTTAATTATAAAATACCGTAAACAATTTATCAATTAATATAATCTCCAATTCGAATTCGTAAAGTAAACAAACGCTGATGTTATTTAAGTCCACTGAATTCCTAATTAAATCTAAATTAAACTGCAAAGCGGAACCCGATAAAATAGATCAGGTAAGTAATTTGCATCTGCCTAACGAATAAAACGGGTAACATCCGACAAAGCGAAAGGAATTCCTATTTACAGTGAACAGGCACTCGAAATTTTAATCAGACGAACGAATCCGGTTAATCAAAGTTAGTTTTTGGTATCGTACGACTCTACCGGAGCGTCAGAGCGCAGATTTCAATTTTCCACTTGATTTATTTGAACATGATTCAGATAAAGTACTTACAGGGAAATACGGGAAGGAAAATGCATCACGCTGTGTGGCCGTTTGAAATGGATTGTATAAAAAATATAATAATTCTTACAAGAATAATATCATAAAAATATTTATCTGACACATGTATTTTATAGAGACAAAGAAGAACGTTTAAGATCTTAATATGAATCTATAACTATACTAATATTATAAAGCAGTACAGTTTGTTTGGTTGAACGAGCTAATGTCAGAAACTACTGATTCGAATTTAAAAATTATTTCTGTATTCTATGAAGGCTATATAACATCAGGCTATGTATGTTTGTTCTTTTTTCTTATTTAGTAGCGGGTAAAACCGCGTGGCACACCTAGTTAAATATAAGATGGCTTATAAAATTGGATATTGTATTAAAGACGAAATAAGTTATGATATTTTCGTGAATGAGTTATTTATAGAGTTCCTACAACTAAACATGCACGGTTTTTAAAGATATGATCGATAGCGACTTAATAATTATAAAAAAATCCATTCCTGCAAAAAAAACTGGACACCCAAACTCCGTCAAAATGGTTTAATTCTTACACACAGAAGGTTTTTTAATAATATTAATGTCTTTCGTTTCAAGTTCATAAGAAGCTTACAATTTTGATATTTATTTATTATTAAGTAACTGACTGATCAAGTTTATTTATTTATTGTCCACAATCAAGTCCATTTGCAACATTAGTAGCCTATTCATCGCCTTCCCTACTTCCGTATTAGTAATACCACCTTGAAATCGGATATTTATCAATAGTATCATTGCAATAATATTTGCTGTTTGCTTTCAAACCTGATTCGATCACAGCGGCTAATAGTTTAGCAGACCCTAAATCTAATTATAATTAGCATCTGAAACTCGACCCTTTTCGTTCATGTGAGGTTTCTATTACACAAACAATGTTTATATTGAAAGTTCAACGTACAATTAACTGTCAGAATCTATACAAAGAAATAAAATTAAAGTGTCAGTTTCTTATATCAAAGTTTTTTTACTAAATGCGTATAAAAGTATAAAGGATATTTTTAACAAAAAGTTAAATATTAAATTTTGTGTCTGTCTGTTCGTTCTGGGTAATCTTCGAAACCGATGGACCAATTTTGATGGGACTTTTACTAGTAGAGAGCTAATATTATAAGGCGAAACTTAGTGTACTACTAGTTTAGAAAAAGTAATTAGGGTTCTGCAAAAAAAATCTAAGAAACTACGTGCGCGACACGCTTACCGTCACCGCTAATGTCAGTTGCTGTAAGTCCTCTTTAAAAAAATGTCATTTTGTTGATATTGTATACGACCTAATATTTCGGCTACATGTAAGTATGTCTAATGACATTTTTTAAACGCGGGTGTAACCGCGGGGCTATCGTAGTAATAAACACAAATGTACAAGTAGATTTACACAATAGAAAATATTCACAAGTTTTATGTATGTAATTTTATAAAAGAAAAGGTTTTACTATTGACTAATCATTTCAGACCGTTAATGTACTAAAGCTAACCATAAAATTTGGTCAATTGGTTCATTTTATGATATGATATGAGACACCCGCTAAGAAAGTATTATTTGATACTCCACCCCTAAGTGGATTACATAGGGATTAAATTGTTTGTATTGTACGGCGCGCAGACAAAGTTACGGGCAATAGGTAGTTAAACTATAAAACTACGAAACTGCTAGAAATCTATATAATACACACCACACCAATTTCTACCTAATTACAGCAGTGTTATGCGCTGTTGTGTACTGGTTGGATGTAATAAGGGAGACATACTTTTTCGAGGCATTCCATTTTAGTCCTCAGGGGTAGCAACGCATCTGTAACTAACCTCAGGTGAGACTTTGATCTTACCTAGGGTTGATTACAGATGTCCGTGGGCGGCAGCAGCCACTTATCATCAGATGGGCTGCATGCTTGTTTGCTAATTCCATATTATAAAAAAAAAAAAATAAAAAAGATAATCTCACTGTACAAATCGTTGTTTATCCTCTAAATAATGCAATAAATCCTCATAGAAATGAATAAAATTCTTCAAATATTCTAATTTACGGAGACGCGGTAGAATCGTTGAAATTACAGGCAAAAATTCTTCCCACCCCGCGTCGTATCAAAGCAGGGATTGAATTTTTCGCATTTTTAATCAAACGAAGTCCCAGTTGTGGTCTATTTTTGAATATAAAATAGGGGAACGGGATGAAGGATTTGTTTTTATACAAATAAACTACGGTTGCGCGATTTTCAATTTTAACACGTTTTGACGATTGTAGAAATTTGTATCGAAGCAAAATTTATCAAAAAAAAATCATGTATTAGCGTTAGTGAGTAAAGTATAGAATTAAGTATAAATATGTTAAATTAATCCTTCAAAGGTAAAAAACTGATTTGGTGAGAAATCACAAAGACTACATATCCATGAGTATTTTAAAAGAAAAGAAACATTTCTATCACACATAAAAATATGGCACAATACAATATAAACTGACACGACGATTTTACTGTACCTGAAGTCAATTACATGACATTGAGTTATTTTTCCGCGGCCAAAAACTTAATTTAAAAGTAACGCCGCATCGCCGTATACGAACGACTCAATAAACGGCGGCATTTGTACTTTCTTTCAACACTGACAATACGCCTAATGTAACACCACAAATGAACGCGGAGTTCCGGGAGGGTATTCCCTAGGGAACGTATCCACGGACAAGTTTCTCCCGAGCTACACGACAATGTTGCCGTCTGCTTAATTCAGGAATAAGCAATTTGGGAATTAATGATATTTTTGTCTAAAGAAGAGGGCATCTGATTTATTTGAAAACAAGGAAAACGTAGTAAAAATAACTAGTAACGAAACAGTATTAATATATGGGCAATCATATTGCTATATAAAACCTAGTACCTTTTTAAGTTCATCATTTCAATAGACTAATCAACTTAAATTGCATCTTATAACAAAGGAAACCCTAAATTTCCAAACAATTATCTTATAAATCTAAATCATTTCATTTTAGTTAGTTAGTCTCGAATCAATCTCTTATAAGCTTTATGAAACGGTCTTCAATACAAATTCCATTACAAATGATATTATTTTAACATTATGTCACGCGAATTTGATATAATATTGTCTGTCAACAGCATAAGACAAATGTCAATACCTGTTTTACAGAGGAAACTGATCTGCCAAAATATTCCCCTATGGAAACCCTAAACAGGGGAGAATCCGCTGGTGTGGCAACGGAAGCAAGTCAAAGTGAATCAGCTCGGAGCGGACATGCCTGGATTAATTCGTTAAGACCGCTTTCAAAGACGGAAATAAAAATAGACGGGTCAGTAATCGCTTTTGTCCCATTCCACGTAATTCGGCTTTCACCTATTATTTTAGCTCGCCAGAATCGATTTCGTACAATCGTTTGCGCCGGTAATGAAGACTTATGTGAAAAATTGCGAATAATTGTACGCTTTCAAACAAATAACGGGTATTTGAACTTAGCTATGAACAAAAGCGTGATTGTATTGATTCGTTTTAATTCGACTTGGCGTCTATAAAAGTAAACTTTGTATGACTGAATATTCTATAATAAAATTCTCGTGTCACAGTTTTCGTTGCCATACTCCTCCGAAAAGGCTTGACCGATTTTGATGAATTTTTTTGTGCTTATCCGGTATCTATGAGAATCGGCCAACATCTATTTTTTATCCCCCTAAATGTTAGGGGTAGTACA
>DWLI01004913.1:0-10476 GCA_018249915.1 Cecropterus dorantes dorantes
TTACGTCAAATACATAACGTCAGACTTTCCTAGTTTCAACCGTAAATAAATTGTTTTATCGTTAAGTGCTTCATTTGGTTCTTGATAATAATAATAAATGAGGCGTAGATATGTACCTATACCTAATTAGTTATTTAGTGACTACGTCGTAATAAATTATTAAATAAACAAAGCTAAGGTACATTAGGTTTTGTCTTAAATAAGTATTATTTTCATTCTTCTTCTAACTTTATCCATCAGTTCTGAACTGAATATATGGCAGGTATGTAAATATTAAGTAACGTTGAGAGGTGTCTAACGTAACTGTCACTAAATCTTTCGTGGGAATTGCTATGTCCAGTACGACTCTACTATTAAGTATTACGAGTATACTAGGTATATTTTTCAAACGGTGGATGGATGGACAAATATTCTGGTTTCCTATAGTCGTCGTGTTTACAACGATCTGAATTCATTATTATGAGTAAAATATACCTACTAATTGAATGTCTATTGCAGACTTAGACAGCTTGAGCATAGTTGACTAAATAAAATAAATTTAAAATACGTTTCGTTGCTCTTTTATTAACTTGAAAGCCATTAAACGTTTCAAAATCTTTAAATCTCTCAATGAATCTTCGTTTATTTACAAACATTGCAAAATTGAAGTCTAGGCATCGTTATTGCTTGCAGAATAAAAAATGTCTACGCCGCATTTCTATTCCTACCACTCACGTGGCCACAATGGACGTGTGCGGTACCTCTTAGCGCTCGGAAAAATGCTTTGCGGTTATTATAGGTGGTTTTATTGTCGTTCGGTCCTGTTCCATTGTATTGTTGTGGGTGCGTTCGATAAACTTTGTTTATAGCTAAATGAGCGATACAGTGGTCGTTGACCCCCTCCTGAAATAGAGAACGTTATGTATTGCGTTGAGATTGTGCGTTGATAGCATAGTGCGCCCGCGCCGATGCAAGATCGCTTTACAGGATAACTTAGTATATTAACAGCAATTACCTACGTCAAGAATTAAATTATCTATATCAAAGTCGATGTTCATTTGCTTATCATTTGTATAGATATTACGCTGTCATTACGACAAGATGTGGCGTGAAGATACTGTAGTTATATTATTTACTTGTGTCATAAACTGTCAGTTACTGTTTCACATGTTTACGTGTGATTATATTGCGTGCTAACGATTACAACTTCCTTATTTTGGCATTAAATGTCTTTAAAGTTGATACTGCATTGGATAAATGCTAGTTTTCTCCGTTAGTGTGCGTGACACATAAACACTCGAGTTTATCTAAGTACAAACACGTATATCTAGGATTAATGAGTACCTACGCGTCCTATCTGAAACAATGCCCGATTAACTTTGTATTCAACGCTGTTTTTATTAGCTAACAAACATTATTATCAAACGCCCCTGTACAGCGCTATCAGTCAACGCAGAGATGAATGTATCTCATTAATGATGCACTGTTCGTATGATATCTTTGCGTAAAGGTTCACGGCAGTACATGTAAGGTACTGGCGGAAAAATGCGGAAATATTCTGTTTCCTGATCGTGTTCCTTACTCGATGTACGAACTGCAACAACGCATATCTATTCTGTTATTTTCATTACAATCTAGTATTTTGTTGTTGTA
This sequence comes from Cecropterus dorantes dorantes, assembly GCA_018249915.1. NCBI lineage: Eukaryota > Metazoa > Arthropoda > Insecta > Lepidoptera > Hesperiidae > Cecropterus > Cecropterus dorantes. The sequence continues at coordinate 1,633 of DWLI01004913.1, forward strand.
TTTTACAATTGTAATTGTATTTTTCAATTTATTTTTTGTGCAAAGTAAGTTTTATACTTACGGATATCTGATAATGTACCTGTAGGCACTAAGTAATAGTCATTGAAAGTAGCAGATGTTTTGAACCCACAGACCTCTTTAATTAATTTTATGTTTCTTTATTTAGTACTTTTCATTGGCACGTCATAAGTCACAAGCCGACTTAATTGTAGTACGATATCTAGTATCTCTAACCAATGTGTTGCAGCCATGTCCCAGAGAATGTCGCAGATATTGTCTTAGATATTGCAATATACTTACTTTGAATAGATTTATGTAATCAAATTACTTATAGGTACTTACCTATACACTTAGACATTTATATTTAGGTCAAATAAACTAGATTTAGGTAGTTTTATAGATGTATAATATAATTTTAACTGATACTATATACTATTTGATTTATCGCAGTATTATGTAATTTATAGTTATTTTTAGTGATAGCACATATAGATTTTAATAATGCATACGCCTGCATATAGTGCATTTCAATATTTACCTACCTTTTAATATTACAACAGCAGATGCGAACGCTGGACTAAAATAAACCAAACGTTAGACGTACTCAGGTTATCTCACGTTGACCCTAGCATTCCTAGCTATACAAGTCGGCAATTTTCCTGGCACGTTTCTAATAAAAACCTTGATAAAATTAATAATCAATTAATAACCGCCAATTATTAGTGCTTTACAACATACTAAATACTTATAACTAATTAATTATTAACAAGCCATTAGACCCGATATGGAAACATGTACATAGATATAGTGTATATTTCCAAAGTATAGGAAACCGTAAATGTTTACTGTTAGATAAAAATTCACTTGCCAAAAATATGTCATTCAATCAATCGTAGTCAATTATTCTAAGGAAGGATCAATTTTTACATTAGGCCATTCGTTATATATATTTTCCGCTGGTTGAAAAGTAGCTGCCTACTTTTCAACCAGGCCTGCGCCTCTTCAACTAATAATAGTGAATAATTATACAAATGAATATTAATTGGTATTATAATATAATCCATCACCTGACATAAACTTAAATATCTGATAACCGCTTAACCAAATAAACTCCGTAGATTGAAGCCATCCACCACCTACACAGTTCAAGCCGGTTTAGCTTGGTAACTACTGAAATATCGTCATATTTCAGTACTAAGTTACCAACTTGAAACACTATCTGGTTGTTACGTAATAAATACTAAACAAAAAAATAGGCATTACAACAATTTCATAAACAATAATTCTATCACACGTGTAGTTACAATTGATACAACTAACGCCATCTGTTACGTAGACTGTGAACTATCGTAACCGATATGCAACCATTCAAATTTTGTAATCAAACAAAAACGAGTAATCGATGACGGTTAGAAATTTAATACGTTCCTTATATACAATCTATTATTTAATGAAACAATACAAAACAGTAAGTAAAAGCTAAAATTGTTTTACTTAAGCATGTACACATTTCATTAGAACTATTACGTTACATAAATGTTTTCCTCACATTTAATCTGTTTTTACCATAATCATTTGTGATATTACAAATTACTTAATAGGCTGATATCAATTATATGACATAGGTAAATGAAAGTGTTCTTGCATAATTATTACTGAACAAGTCGTATTTACAGAAAGGGAATATTTCTTGAGTATGTATGCAACTGCGCATTACTTTTGTAAGTACGTACACTGAGTAATAAACAATGTTAAGTGTAATATATCAAATTTTATGCAACTGATTTGATTGTGTTATTTTAACACGCTCGTTCATTTACATTACGTTTGGTATTTCGTATCGTTACGTAAAGACGTATCTACAATTTACATTAAGCTTTATATATATTCAAACATTCAATATATCTCCTGATAATAATATATAATATATACTTCTGGCATATCTAGCAATAGCTTCTGGTGAGAGATTTCGGAGCCAGAATTTAGTGTTGCTTTTTTTAGTCATCTGTTTTCTTATAAGTCTGCTTGTGTCAATGAAATGTTGTCATCGATCTTTTAAAAAATTAACTACATGGTGCTAAAATTAAAATTCAACATACATGCATGTTGTTTGTATGTGCATACGTCATTCGCCACAACGGGCCGTGCCGTGCATGACCGATAGCTCGGGCAATGACCTTCTTATCAACCGACCTATACTTAAGTCTGCCGCACACTCCACAATCTCGTTTTCAGTGCTTCAGTGGAAAGATGCCGATTTAATTAAACGATGTACCTACCTGGTATTTTTCTTCGTTTTGAAAAAGTAACAAAGGAAAAGCAGTCCATTTGATGTTAAATGGTAACTACAAAGGACCTCTATAAAGAAACTTAGATATATTTATGTTATAAATAGGTTCGCCGCACCTAGTGCATCCAAATTCTCTTGATAGCCTTATTAGACTTATTTTTGAATAAACTTATTAGGTAGACTGCATATTTATAATAACTTTAGTGATTACAATGCCGAAAATATAAAGATTTTTTGCAATGTACTAATAATAAAATTCTCAGATTTACCTTCCACCAACTAATGTTTATAGTTCCAGGAAGCTATTCTGACAATATTCGCTATACTTACCACTATTTTAGTCTATGACAGACACCATGTTTCACGTTAACGCATCAGTCAAATGACAAAGACCTACGACTGTGACTAAGATACTACAGATCTTTCAAGAAAGACTACGTGACTCCATCATCGCGCGGCATTGTTTACATAATATCTTTGTGATTGAGCAGTCATTGGGTACATATTAGTTTCTAATGGAATTTCCTTATACCCATCGAACAATTTAATGTTCACAAAAACAGGTGTTTTAACTTCCGCATTCAACTGTCTAAACTATTTTGATAGTAGATAAGAATTAAAAAGTCAAAAAAACCTTGACTTCAAACACATTTAGGATACGAACCGGTAAGTAGCTAACCATTTGCGTGTGAAGTAGGTCTACTTTATCGAATTCATTTTCGTATAAACACAACTAAGCTTATTTTCCTACTCCAATATATCGTACGTTTATACTGGCACAATTAAACTAAAAAAGATTTAGTACCTACAGGGCAAAAAAACACAACTTTTGAGCTTTTGATATCGTGTTGTATTCAGTTGTTTGATTCAGTGTCTCGATCAGGGCTTCTAGTCCCAGTTCTCCTTTGATTTTGCATAGTAATGTGCGTTTTATAAATCAAGGACTTGTTTAACGTCGAAGAAAAACGTCATGAGGTAAATGTACATATGAGACTTTCTCAAAAGCCTCAAAGGAGTTTACAACGTGGTAGACTTATAGCCGCTCACACTTTGAGAGTTCACATACATGGTGGCAAACCCGTGCCCAGCAGTGGAACGGCAATGGGTTGACAACAAGACAGTGGTAACTATCATAATTTGTAGCTGCATACAAACAAAATGAACAATAATTTATCATCTTTATCGTTGGTGCATGATCGATAATAATCAATGGAGTCGTAAAGTTATATGCAAATATTTGTTTCTTTAATTGGCAGGACCTCCGTGTTGGACTTTTCTTAATGTATTATTTTTTACTGAAAGAAGCGAAGATATCAACTTACAGTAAATAAATTTATGTCAAATATGATAATAATAAGTGGCTATTGGCAATGTGTTATTTGTCTTATAACAAAAATTCTTATAAACACTAATAATATTATGCAGTCATTGAAATCATTTCTATACTTTTAACTGAACTTATAAATTTACCAACAAAGTACAAGCGAATTCTACACCTAATAATAATCCGTAATAATCCGTGATATATAAAATTAATAGATTGCAAGGAAGTAGGCACGTATGCTATGTAGGTATATACTTGCCTATTTTTTCTTTGCAAGATTCTTTATCCACTTGCTTTTGTAGTTTGATTTGCGGTGTTACATACCTACAATAGAAACGCTTGTTATCTACGCCCCATAATTATAATTAATAGACATTCAGATATCTATTATATGCTAGATAGGTTAGGTTTGGTTAACAGTAGATAATACTAATACTCATTTTTCTTTGCTATGCAAAGAAATAAAAAAATTGGTGGGCAGATAAAAAAAATATTACTCTACACATCTGTTGCTACAATTTAACAACAGATGGCATTGTACATATTAAATTATACGTTTTATTTTGTGTTTATGGTTCTTATATATTTACGAAAATAAAATTCAATTTAACTAACAGGATACAATTAACAAAGTAATCGTAGTCTCTGCCCTAAAATTCCTTAACCCGACAATGCCTTCATATTCACCTACAAAATATATTTACGTTATGTGGCTAAATGTTTGATCAAGTGGTGGCTTATCAACAGAGCGCTGTGTTCGACTATCAAGGCATCCCTTGTGAACCCCGGCAAACACACCGGATGTGGAATACTTGGGTTACCTCGTCGATTTTGCTGTGTGATTATACTTATGTGGTACTTGAAAAAATATTATTATTAACGACTCCGATCCGTCTGACGATATTCTTACTATGTCTCTCTGACACAGTAAGGGGTCCAAGTATAATTCCCAGTTATACAGATATCTAAATAATGATTTTTGATATCAGCTCTAAGTCTGGGATTGTGTACCTATTAATAATTGTGTCCATTGGACCCACGATAAAATAACTAGATCACAGAATCCTAGTGTGTATCAAAAAGCAATAATATTATTGTTTTAAACATTTATTGGTATTTTACTTTTTTAACGTTACGTGACATCGTGAAAACTAAACATTTTATTAGTTACGGGAATGTCCTTATGCAATAATATTTTACGTGCCTAATTTACCACAGCCAGAATAGCCAGAATCGATTATAAATCATGATCAGGGGATATGATAACATAATTATTTTATTACTGGATAATTAGATGTTGTTAAAATAGACAGAAGAATAATAAGAAAATTGGTAAGATAAATGCATTGTTTTGTTATTTTAAATAATCTAGTTATGTTATTTTAAATAATCTAGCTTCAATGTATAGTAATGGCAAAGTTAATTTACTTTCTCATAAACCTACTACCATTTCATTGATAGGCAAGAGGCTTTAATTAGTATCAGCATCAGTTCCAGCTTTAAGAGGGTTAAGTTGTCCATAAAATAAGCAAAGTGCGTATTTGCAATAAAAACTATGTATATCGTAAAAGAACAAGTCAAGTGCGAGTCGGACTCGAAAACAAAGGATTATCCATCATCTAAAAATGGCAAAAAAGTCACATTCGTTGTATGGAAGCCACCCTTAAATGTTCTTTTTTTATTGAATATATGTTTTTTTATTTATTAATATTTTTAAAAAATCATCTTTGTTGCATGAGAACCCCTTTTAATATTTATTGGTTGTGAAATTTTCAACTGTCTAGCTATCACGGTTCATGAGATACAGCCTGGTGACAGACAGACGGACCGAAATCCCAAAAATCACTCGACTGAAACAATTTTATTTTATGTTTGAACTTACGATAATGGACTGTTTTACTTGTATTACTTTTTTATCATATTGAAGTAACAAACGAGCCTACACTTATCCACCTTATGGTGAAATGCCCATGGACATCTTTAATCGACCACAGACAAGATCAGATTCTTACCTGAGGATGGGCATAAATGGGCACGATGCTAATCCTAAGGACCAAGTTGGAACGCATAAGTATCCCGTACCACACCCTTCAGAACAAACAGCAGCGCTTGACACTGCTATTGTTAGACAGAAATAGGTATGGCAGTGGTGCCCCCGGAATCAAACCAGGAAGACTACCGCCTTTAAATACTATTCTACATTTCTAAAACATTACTTTGTATTCATATTATTTACTTCCCGTAGATAATAATATAAAAAACCAAATAATTAGGTCTATTACTAGGCAGTTAGGCATTACGTAGGTAAGTATATTTTCTAACGTAACAAATAGATGTGACAAGGTATCTCTTAGTAACCAGACAAACATTAAATAATAAATGTATGTAAGTGCCTACCTACTTGTATAAATAATAACTGTTTACATAATAAATTCAGTACTTACCTAACTGTGATTAGGACATGTAAGTGCTTATGTATGCGGACATTACGCAAAAACTTGCAAACGAATCTTTCAGCATTATGAATAGACAATTGTGCGTTAAATATTCTGATTATTTTTTGCAAAATGAACCCATATGAACTAATGAACGAATATATTCAATATTTTTACACCTATTGTAAAATAGCTAATAAATATTCATTTTAGCCAAATCAATACAAATTTAAGTTGGTGGAATCATACTTATTTCATTATTTTATGAACATGTTATTAATTTTCGATAACAATATTTTTTAGTTTATTAAAACTATGATGGTTATTAGAACTAAACAATTCTATTAAAAATAGTTTTAAACCTTATTTTGTTATCCATATTGTATACCATTGGGGTAACTACATAAAAATAATTTGTCGGCAAACTTGGGGCCGCTGCCATATTGGATTTATAATGACATCACTAATCTTATCATGCATTGTTATTGAATTCAAACGTGTTTGCAAAATTTCGGCAATAGGTTGGCGTCAATTGCAAGATTTGACTCAGACCCATACACTAATAAGAAAAAAGTTAGGAAATAAAAGCTAAATTTGGCTGGACACTTTTAAAAACAATGCTTTTTTTGGGAAACATGAAATTTTATGCTTGAAAAATCAATGTTGAGTTAAAAAAAAATTGATACAAAGGAAAATTTGATTCCACTTAACCTTAATACAAAGGTTAAGTGATTCCACTTAACCTTTGTGTCAAATTATTCGCTAAATAATTATTTCCACTCCCAAAAGTTTGATTTTCATACCTTGGATCGAATTGAATTTATTCTTTCTGTCAGAAGTGCTATATTCACCATCTAACAATTCTCTTACCTACTGTTATTATTTTAGAGATGACCATTTTATTCCTTGGGAGTAGCAACACATGTGTGATTGACTTCAGATAGAACCTTAACTCTATTTGAAGTTGCTTCCAGACATGCATCCACGTTAGTTGCTTCAATAAAAAAAATCTGTATGATAGTAACTAAGGCTTCTATTAAAAATCATAAAGAACTGTAAAGTTGAATGATGAGCAACAAGCCAGTGCTTATATAATCCACACGATTGTGTGTTATCCCTGCATCCCATCCTATCATATTCCCTCTGCATTGATACTGACTGTAATATATTCTACTCGACCACTGAAGACATAAGCATAACTATGTGCAGACTAATCTTTACGCATTAATTGCTATTTTGCAGTAATAACCACAAAAATCAAAATTCAACAATTTTAAGTTAAAGATACTTTCTTTCTTATTATATATTATTTGACAAATAGAAACTTGGTGCTCTTGGTTAATGGCCGGTTAAAATCTCAGTTTGTTAACTTTATCCACCAAAAACATAATAAAATAAAATTTAAATTTAAAAACGTCCAACACTATAAAGATAAGTGAGTAACGATATAAAAAGCCAAATCTATAAATTAATATCTATAGTTGAGCCATCTAATTCGAGTGAGTTACACCTATATTTTAGTTATAGAAATTTATCTTTTGCTCGTTGAAATTGTGCTACAACGGCTACACCGATTTTGATAAAACATGCTTAAGAACCAGCATCTGGAAACCTTCTTTCTAACAAAAATGAAACCAAATCTAAATTGTTTCACCCGTTTAGGAGCTATGTTTTCACAGATAGACGGACATAGCAGTCGAACTTATAACAGCCCTCTTTTTGCATCGGGAGTGAAAAATTAAATGCATTGTAACTCTTACCCTGCTCTGCTGTAAAATTAGGATTTTTGTGTTGTTATTATTCAAGCAAAGCAGCAACATGCGAAATTACATAAAACACCTCAGAATCAGACAATAAAATTAGGTAAAAATGCATATTGTGTACATGATATTTGTATTGTAGCTGTTTCCTATGACAAACCAACAGATATAACCACAGGCGGATCCAAAGGAGAGCGCTAAAGGGCCGAAGCCCTCGAAAATCTAAATATTCATCACCTACAAATGGGTGGCAAAAATTCTGAAATAGGAAGATCCAGTTACTTGGCCAAATCTAAAGTATCTACATAATACAATAGCATCTTCCTTTCTTTGCGACCACAATTTTTTTTGGTAGGTACCTTCGGCGATCTAGCGCCCCAAACGAAAAAACTTTTTTCTTTCACCAGTTGTGCTGGGGCCATAATATAAAGTCAATTTACGTGTTTGTTTATATTTCCAAATTAATTTTTCATTGGTATGATACTTCCTCAAATCAGGATAACATTTCTTATTTTCTTTCATTCAACTTTCAGTCAATGTCAATTTTGTCGTCAATGTGTCAATTGGAGAATTATAAATTTCTTTCTATCGTTATGACTTTATGGATGGATGATACGTAATTTATAATCCTATTAGAAACCTATATTTACCTAATGCAATTAATAATACATTATTTATTAAATAGTTGAGATACTATAGACAATGTACATTGGGTTAACAATACTGTAGTTGTAAATTCTATTATTTATTAGTTACAAATAAAGATTTGTATTTAGATTTTGAGAAATACCTCATAAAAATTTTACCTCTGTTATTTATACCCAAATACATTTATAAAGTTTTAAATATTTTGTGATCATATTTTTTGGACACAAGTATAAAATGTCAATGTCATGTTCAATTGAAATCTCATGTCATTTAAATGTCATTTCTTGAGGTTAATAGTTTTTTGTTAATTATATAAGTCGACCAAGCTAACTAGACGAATGTCAAACGTGACGTCACTCGCAAGCTCGCGAGTACTGATGAGAAAAA
>DWLI01004914.1:0-10476 GCA_018249915.1 Cecropterus dorantes dorantes
GGGAGTCATTTCAACGAAGCTTAGAAAGAAAGTTTAGACTAGCCTTAGATTTTATTTTTGTAGACAAAACTCAAAGACACATAATTTTTTTTAAAGATATTTGTCAGCATAATGGTATTAAGACTTATGTTTTTTTAAAAATCGATCCAGTAATTATTGCAGCTCATATTCGGACATCTTATTACGCACCAAACATGAGCTCTTATGTTAAGTAAAAATGGTTAGCGTGATTCAGAAATGAGGTCCAGCAGATAGCGCTTAACCTCATTTTTGCCGCTCTGTGCCGTCTACTGCTTTCGTTACGCATTTTCGTTTCATCGAATTTCAAACCACAACGATTCTAATAAACATTCACTTCAAAAATCGAGACAAATGGGACGTAGAAACAAAAAAAAAAAACAATACTAAGTTACGTTTTATGGAATCAAAAGCTTAAAGTAAAGTGAGTTTCTATATGAATTTTTGAGCCATTGTGCTGTACTGAACATTGCTTTTCGCAGTGATAGAGCGGGCAGTAAATAGATCGAGCTCTCATTAATCAAGCCGTTTGATTCGAGTGCGAGGGAACTTCGCAATAAATCTCCCAGGCAACTGCATTGCAGTACATACCGGCTGAAAAATTGCCGATTGAAATAAACATGCCACATTGATCACGCCCACTCTGTGGTTTTGTTGTTCTTAGACGGTACAAGTTAATATTATATAGATTTTTCGACGTGGGACTGGAATAGGTATCTTTGGCTGGTTTTAGCAACTTTTATAATGTTCGCTGGGAAATTTAGGAGGTATTTGACATAACTTTGAGATAACTGAAAATTAAAGTCTCGAATGTGGATTTATGAATCTCCGCCCATAAATTTCGGAGAGATTCTGAGCTTTCGTAAGTTTGTGGGTAGGTATACTTTTTAAAATGGATACACGGGCAAAGGAGCAAAGTAAGCTGACATAGTCGTCCATACACGTAATGTAACCGATTAAAGTCTTATTTATTTTAATCGAACAGCCTTATTTCTCGTAGTTCTCCGGTATATTGCTATTTGAAATAACTATACGACTATCATCAGATTGTCTATAAAATTGACGGTGGTGCGCCGAAATCAATCTATGTATTACAATACTATCGCTGAATTAAAAGAATTCAATTTGACTATCTTTATATAACGTTTAGTTCAGATTGTCCTGACTTGCAATCTTATAATAAAGAACTAAATAAATCCAATTGAATATCACATTGGAATGTAAAACTTTTTCATTTGTAAATCACGTCAAAATGTCTGCAATCATTCTATTTATTTTATCCTTAAGTAGCGAAAAGCGTAACGTACGCAAACCATTTTTTTATTTCTATAATAGGTACTATTATTGTATTTAACATATCCATTACATACACATTTCAATAAAATTAAGCAGATTTATTTACTTCGGTACATGTACGGTCACATAATGTATCGTGCGGCCGGTCCGAGCCCACGCGGCCATTGTATGTAAATTGCGGGTCGCAGGTCGCCATTCGCGCGCTTTTACCGGCCCCGAGCGTCGTACTCTTTTTCTTCGCATTCTTCACGTAAACCAGTTCGATTCGGATTTTAAGTTGAAATAATAACGTCATAAGTTATAATGATCGATTTTTAAAAGTTTGCGTTCAGAATTTCGTAGAAAAGTAGATAATAATTGGGGGATTTAAATGTAGGTAACATGACTTAGTTACAGTTTATATAAAGTACCTACCCATAATACATGGTAATTCATTAATGGTTGTAAATAGTTTAGATTAATAGCCAACCACAAATTTAATAAATCCATGTGTCTCTTAAATAAAAAATGTAGATTTATAACTTTGTGACCTGAAGTATGCTTCAAGATAATTCAAGCTCTTTAAGCTACACGCCATCACAAAGAAATCAATATACGTACGTACATCTAAAAAATATTACTTTTCTTCTAGAACAATAAGATAACAATATTAGCGACATAAATAGTTGAAATACTCGTCGGTCACAACCTAAACATAAAATTTTTGCTGACCTGATTTTTAATATTTTTCCTTATAAAATTGTTCACAAGAAATAATATTACTCGTAGTATAGTATAACATGGTGTCATAGGTGAACTCAGTTATAGGATTTCTAATATGTTTACTAATTTGTAGCGTGGGCGAACGTGTGGCGAAGCATGAATGGGCGCGTTTTGTCGACTCATGACGGGAATTCCATTGTGTCTCCGAATCACGGAACACGACAACGACACGGCACTATGTCACGACACGACTCTGATTGTGAATGAATAGGGGTCAGAGATCGTATAGCCTCGATATTACAAATACCGTGACACGGGTATCATACATTACTATGTATAAACAAAAACAAATATGACAGATGACAAGGTCTATTTGTGTAGGTTGTGGATGCTTTCACAGTCGTAATTAGGAGCATGGTGATGTTCTTGTGTTTCGGTGCAAAGGTGTGGTTGCCGGCTCACTTTTATATGCGGCGACCCGAGTCTTCGAGAAGCCCCGCATCTGTAATTGACTTCGGATAGAACCTCTGTTCTATATGAAGTTGCTTACGCGTGTCCATTGGAGGCGATGACTTCTTAACTTAACTGGACTGAATGCTTGTTAGTTAATTTGTCTTGTACAAAAAATGTTACTTGAAAAATTTATTATTTCGCGTGCTTTTTCTTATCGCAAACGTGCAATATGTGGAATATGCTCCTTCCTGACATTTTCCCGGAGTACTTTGGCATGGGAGTCTTCAAGAAAGGTGGAAAAAGATCTCTCCTACAAACTTCTCTGGTATTGCCTCCATACGACGACGGTGACTACTTTCTATCAAGTTGCCCGTCTGCCTTATCGTTAGCTACAGCTATAAAAAAAAATGTAAAGTGGTAAAAATCGGTTGAAATTTAATCTCGCCACTATCGCCGCCTATTTCACCGTTGTATCTAAAAGGCCTTAAAGATTGCAATTAATCGGTCCTGCATACATCAGGCAGCTAACTGGGATGATATGTGACAATAAAAGAAGATAACCACGTAACGACATATGTCTTTTGCTACTTAAAACACATTCTACCTAAGTACAGGGCAGCTCTACTTATTCGATGATAGAAATGGCAACATATTTTCCACCAGCATACTTGTAACTCCAAGAAAACCACTCACAGGATACATTCGTTATTTTAAATGAAATTAACGTAAAATAATTACCATAATTTAGCCGTTTGAACTAGCTGATGAAATTTATCTAAGTAGAAAACTTAATTATATTTTTTATCGCGATGCTAAACACAGATAGAGCCCGTATGCATTGTTTTAGTAGTTGCCTGATGCGTGAAGAGACAATTGGGGAATTTGATGGACAAATAACAGAAATATGATGAAACATCGTACAATTCTTGTTTTTTTTGAGAACATAACTAAAAAGAGATAACATACGTTGATGTGACGTGATCATAACAAAACATGGAATTTAAGGACAAACCTAGATTATTTACATTAGATAATATTTTAGACCTATGTTTCTCAATTTTATGATAGCACTACTCCCATAGTATGTACTTATATTTTATGTTATATTATAACTATGAATTTTGTAGAATATAATAATGATTGGGTATCGGTAAATAACATAATTTAGTGTCTACTTAAAACAGCCGCCATACAAATGCCTTTCAATAAACTCTCGTGGAAAGATATATTTTTGGAGTACCTATATATCGTTTTGTACTTCTGATTTTGTGATTAGGGGGGTGGGCGACCTCAAGATGTCATGATCAACACTTCTACGTAAAATATTGTTTTAGACCATATGTGCCTTTACAGCAACCTTTATCGGCTTCCTACTAATTACGAATATATGATATTTACCTTCAATTATCTGTTGTTCCTTTGTGACACTATTAACATCACACTTTGTTGTCGGCTCAAATCAGCAGTACTCTGTCTAAAAATGGAAGCATCATTTAGTACTAAATAATAACTCTTGTCTACCATTCAGCTTACCAAACATACCTATACGCTGGTTATAATGCCGCTAGTTCATTCACAAACTTGTTTGTTCTATAAAAAGAAACCTACACGATCAGATGAGAGTATATTAGCAGCGAGCTAATCCCGAATAAACTGAATAGATAGAACAATATACGCGAACGCAACTTGGACGCGTCCAGAAATTTACTGTCCATAATTACAGGGTTGGCTCAGTTAATTGCGTGCGGCCGCTCGACGGCCGGGCCGTCGCTGCCCGCTTTTTTGACTAAATAAAAATTGACTAATATTCATAATAAATAATGAATCTTTCTCAGGACTCAGGATTACGGCATATAGATTTCTGTCCGATTAAAACCCCGACGGCTAATCACAACGATCGCGACGGATTTGAGAACACTCGAAAATAAAACGATGTTGTCATGAATCATTACGTGATAAATCGTTTTCGTTGCGTTCGTGATAATGTAAGATTTCGAATTTAGTGTAAAAGTTGGTTTTGTTTCTCAAGATTTGGACAGCGTGATTAAATTTTTGAACTTTGACGAAGTTTCAAGCCCGGTGGTATATGTGCAATATAGTTCTATGTGCAATGTGTAATGCCTTCCTGAGATATTTACGGAGCGCTATGACATGGTTAATCAAGAAAGGTGCAAAAAGAACTCTCCATTAAAGCTGGGGATGCACTGGCGTCTTCTCAGGTGTTGCAAACATCCATAGGTGATAGTGACCACTCTTCAGCCAGTCCGCCTTATCTTTACATTACAATTTTTATATACGAGTTTGTACTCGTATATAAAAATTGTGTATGTACATTGCTGTTGACATAATGTAGGTACGCATACCTTGGTACTACGTAGGAAAATAGCCAATTTTCGCGACATTTTGTAAGTAAAGTATCCAATAATTGAAATGAAATAAAACAAAAATCAATATAATACCTTACACCTAACTGTACATGCAAACTATTTTTTCCTAAATCCTATGGACTTGACAAGTCGATGTTAAAAGGCATGCCTATCAACATTTAGATGGAACAATTCGGAGGAGCAAAAACGCTGTTGCATGTTGTCCGTTTAGCTCCGGGCTCTCCTTATAATTGCAGGGTTTTGCCCAAAAGCCCTCAATTATAAAATAATAGCAGATCTGGATCATATTAATAACAATTATTATCACGCTCGCTTACCGTCATTATCGTTAAAATATGACCTATGAGGTGGAAGTGCAAATTCTTGGATCCTGATGATTTGTGGGATTGTACGGGATTTCGTCTCTTTTTTACCTAAAAGAAGTAGCTAATAAGCATGCAGATGTAGACCATGTTTTATTATTATGTATTCGAATTCTATAATTTTACATTTGTAACCAATTTCTGCTTAGTATCTTCATGCAGTGATATGGTTAAATGTCGGCCTCTCAATCGAGGTTCGAATCCCAGACACGCACCACTGATTCTTCTTAAATGATGTTCGTATTAGAAATTAATTATCACTACTTTACGGTGAAGGTAAACATCGTAAGGAAATGTGCACACCTGAGAGATCTCTCAAAAAAAGAGTTCTCAAAGGTGTGTGAAGTTAACCAATTCGCACTTGGCCAGCGCAGTGAACTACGGCCTAAAAATCTCTTATTTGAGTGAAGACCCGTTCCCAGCAGTGGGACTATAATGAGTGTCAACTCATTCTTGATGATCTTCACGTAACCCATAAAATCAATAACTTAATGACTACCTTGCAATGCGTTAGGTAGGTATCGCTCTCAAATTCCTTTGTATGATTATTGTTACACATAAACATTTCTTAAAAAGGGGTTATGTTGTAATTTCCACACATGGCTATATGTGTTGGTGACAGCAGTAGAAGAATAACTTCGCAAGGGACTATTACTGCTTATCGTCTGGTTTGAATCCCTTATTTGTCTGTTGAAATATGTCTGTTTGTATATTGAAATATGTCTTCTTACTAGGGAAAAAAGGTACAAAGCATGTTGAAACATCAAAAATTGAAGAGCTTAGTTTATCATCAAAGTCTACAAACCCTAAGTATCTTCGGTATTTATGTATGTACCTTACTATATCATTTTTCCCATTCCAATAAATTATTATTATTGGTCAGTAATTATCACATTTGTGATACACTCAATATTAATTTGGACATAACTTATGGCAGTTATCTATGACCATTTAATTATAACTTGTCGGTTTCAAATAACCGCTTGTATTTTTAATGCAAAATAATGGTTTACAGGATGCATAAAGTACGTAATACTGTTTAAATAGTCTTAGTTGGCTAAGATATTGTAATATTTGATATTGTAATGCGTAATATATTAAACATTTTTGAGAATACAACTTTGAGAACATTTGGAGAATTGTTTCTATTTCAGATTCGATATTTTGGTATTCCAAATTGAAGTTAAACTAACCTAAGTACTTAAAATGAGGATCTGTTGTTTAGGTGTTAAATATAAGCTGTCAGGGTTAAAACAGAAATTAGTTCCATTTGTACTATTTGTATCAGCACGATACAAATAGCACAAATGAACAAATATATGTATAGAAAGTGATGGTTGAAACTCGGTTTCAATCGGGAGTCCGAGGTTCGAATCCCAGGCCACTGATTTTTCTAAAATGATGTGCGTATTAGAAATTAATTATCACTACCTTAGGGTGAAGGAAAACATCGCGAGGAAACCTACACATCTGAGAGTTTTTTAAAAGTTCTTAAAGATGTATGAAGTCTACCAATTCGCACTTGGCCAGCGCGGTGGACTATGACCTGAAACTCTCTCAATCAGCAGTGTCACAATAATGGGTTGACGGACGGAGTATTTGTATATTTTAGATAATGTTAGCAGTAAGTTTGTAAACTTGCCTAGTAGCCTGGTTACCATCACATAGATGCTACTTCTATGGAAAATGTTAAAATAGTTCATACTCATTTATCAGCCTTTCAAACGAAGCGCCAAAGACTGTACTGATATTTTCTAATGTAATAAATATAGGCGCAACGGTGTTGTATGTATCGCCGCCAGTTAATTAAATGAAATTATTAAATTTCAAAATTTCCAAATCGTGCCGAGTGATGTCTTGAATACTTCACTCCATCTTGCCTTATATGTTTTAGGAAGGATGACAAAAGGACAAAGTCCTGGTGATAGCAGCAGCGTCAACATGTTTGGCACGCGTGGTGACAATTGGCTGAACCAATGGAGTAGGCCTGCATCCAGTAGTGGACCTCAAAAGGCCGGTTTTTGGATACCTATAGGGATATTATCTATGCCATATTAGGGATGATTATCTATCTTTATTCTTATACCAAGCTATATTTACTTCTATATCCAGATTTTTCAAATAGCGACAAGAAGTTACATTAAAAATATCGATGACGACATTGAATGTTATTAACATTTGTGATATTTCCAATACACTGAATGAATATATAAATAATCATGTTACAATGTTAGTTCCGAGGTTTATTTGATCGTATATAATGCTATCTGGTAATGCGGTGATTATTCAAATATCCCAACAAGTGGACGGCCCCGCCTCTTTGCAGTCGCAATCTTAATAAAGACTTCCTAGGTGCACTACGAATGTATTTTATTTTTATGAAATATCATTCCCGGCATATAAATTTAATTAAAGACTGTGTTTAATTAAAATTCATCTGAAAACAGTTACACGGCAATAGATTATGAGAAGTAATTAAATGCATGTTTTAATTGTGTATCTATTTCAGATTATAGCCATAAAATTGCTCTATGAATTTAAATTAAGATTAAAAACTCGAGTAAGATGTTTTTGGTTTAAATTAAACCTACTTATTGCTTTACTATTATTAAAAATGACGTTACATTTTCGTGAGCGTTGGCTTATACCTATTTGAGTCAATTCATTTCACAAATTGGACTTGCTTATTGATTTATTCATGCAAGTATACCATCAACAATATTATAATAATATAATTTTAATAGAAATATTCAACAATCTAATCGACGTAATAGTTATTGAAATGATTAACTTTGACTACTAAAATGTGTACTATTTAAAACTATGTAGTTTACTTAGCATTTCTGTTAAGCGCAATACTAACATACAAGCGTTATTTGATCAGATATAGATTATAGCAACAGATGCGCATAGTACTACACTTTTAATAGATAAAATTGATCTTATTATAGCGTCGTTCTCGGAAATATCCTAGTAGATCGTGCTCGTAAGGCCTGTTGGCGTAGTGGCGGTGCAATATTTCCATGGCGTGCGTCGTGCTATCCTCCCGTCATTACTTCGGCAGCTCCATCGATTAATCATTGCTCCTCTACCGGATAATTCGGCGGTTGATTTACTGAAAAGCAACATGTTATTACGGGATAAATCTTTATCTAGAAAAGCTAAGAAGGTCTAAGCGCGCCTCTGATTTACGACGCCCCCGGCCATCGCCGAGTTGCGTTTGATTTGTGATTCCTCGAGAACTTTGTTGTTCTCATCTTTAGTTGAATTTTAATGAATGACTCTCAAATTATACGGTTTAGTGTGTAATTATGCGTTTTCGAATCTTTGATTTTATTGCTTTTGTGAGATTTAATCCGTAACAGTGAAAAATGGCATTGTGAGAGTAGCGATTCACATACTGTGTTCTTACGTCATACATGATTTTTATCCGAGTGCGACACTGGGTAATGTTTCCAAGAGTATGTTTTTTATTCTTGTAATAAGAAATTTGAGTGTGGGCTGGGTTAATCGTCTAATTTCGTAACCTGATGTAATCAAGGTAACCCATACTTTGATAAAGGTCGGCGGTCTCACCCTTTGGTATCGGCGGGCCGTTGCTTGCTCCGATAACATCTTGATTTATAGTGGCTATCCACCACCTATTCTCCCCTCATTCCGCAATTCCTACCCCTTACAGCTTTCCAGACTTTCTACGTAAGTTTTCAATTTACTCGTAAGTTTCTACGTAATAGTTCTCTAAGTTTCTCGTTTAGTCAAATGTAAGTCAAGATACTGGAGATAACTTTTATTGCCACTGGAAAAAACAGGATGGTTAAAAAATACAAAGTTATATAAATACCAGCTGAGTATCTTGCCGAATCTTCTCAGGTGAAATCCTCCTCCGATCAGGTGGTAGTGTAAGAAAAAATATTGTAACATTAACAACATTTTATTTATTTACAAAGATATTTTATTAAAACTTACACTAAGAGATTGCATATTTCAAAATTGCGGAATGCTTTCAGAAAATAGCTACAAAATGATTAATAATTAATAAATCTATCGCCGGGCCATCTCGAGCATTAAGAGGCGTAGTCCGTTGCGGAAAATTAATGAAGTCTTCCTCAGAGTGTTTCGCGGTTTAATAGCTGCTATTAATTTTATCTCAACAACAGAGCATCTATACGCGGCGACGCGGCCACTTTATCTCAAAATCATCTCTAGTTGAAATAAATGCTTAGATTTAGATGTGTTATTATGCGGCTAGTGTCATTTACCTTTGATCGTTGTAATATTTTTTGTGTGTATATTTTAATAAAATATTTGAATAGAAATTTAATTTTAATTTCTCGATAAGTAAAAATTTCATACATATATCTAACGTACCTGTTATTATTATTATCTACTTAGATTTTTTTATTTCTTAAATAATATTTATTCAGTAATAGCTTTTAAGAGTTAACTTTATTTTATATAAATATCAATGATTGTGTATTAATGTCTCCTTGAAAGGGGAAATGCATTTTATTTTCATAGCAAAGTTATAAAAAAGCTACTCTTTGTCATTACAATCTTATACGGAGTAAGTATTCAATAAAATATTTCAGTCGTAAAGTGGTGTACGTAAGTGCAACGAGGAGCATTCATCGGAAAAAACGAGTAGAAGCTTCGACAAGCTCACAAAAGCTCGTAAAAGCTCTTGACTATTACGTAGTTATTGTTATAGGGTGGAAACACCATTATTACGCGGGTTTGCTGGTTTATTTTGTTGTTTGGCGCGTTGCAGCCGATGTCGTGAACACCGATGCGCTGCGCCGCCTGTCCAGTCCAGTTAGTGTAGCGCTTTATGAGCTGATTTTATTCATACATATGAGAATATTGTATAACATTTTAAAGTAATAGTGTTAACTAATGTATAAATAAACTAATTCGTATCTCAACTTTTTATTAGGGGAATATATTCAACACAATAAATCATTTTTCCCTATAACTTACTCGTAACTCACAGTAGCTTAGACTTAGAGTATCAAGGAGTATCACGAGTTCTTTGTACTTTGTACTTTGCATAGTATTGTATGTAAATTCGCATATAATATGCATATGCGCGCATAACCTCTTTCGAAATGATGATCTTTACTCAGCAGTCAGAAATTAATGGGCCGATAAATGTGAAATTTTGCATTATTTCTCAAAAATATACTTTCATAATCTATTATTCGGCAAAAGTGGTACCCCAATTTTTGTGTCCACAATATTCCTGTGAACAAATACTCGAT
>DWLI01004915.1:0-10473 GCA_018249915.1 Cecropterus dorantes dorantes
GAATTATTTAAATACTGTTTAAAACGCTATTCCTCATAGATACCATCCTCATGATCATTATTATTTACAAGCTATTAGGGAACTCAAGGTTCATACTATATGAGAGTGTTTATTATTCAATTCTCATCCTAAATATGTATAGAATATTCAATAAAAAAACTAGCTTAGCCTACAAAAGAATTGATATCTAAATTGGGTCTACCAAGTCCTGTATAGGTATTACTAAGTATTTTTACGGTACAACAAAACATTGTCTCTAAATAAATTAAAAATACAATTTCTTGTATTGCTACGATAACGTTTTCCACTTAATAATTAAAATCTGTTAAATTTTAACGCATAAAATATTTAAACAAATCATTTATCTACTTTAGAATATAATTCTGGAACACCGTGTGCCGTTGGCTTTTTGATATTTAATAAAAACTCTTTTTTATTTTATTTCAACGCGATTATTATTGTATAATATCTAAAACTTATTTAAATGAAATATATTTGTCCGTCTGATATCATGGTATTTTTATCTGGCAATGTTTTAGGCAGAACATGTTTTTTGTTTACATAGGATATCTGCTTTTGATGTAACTAGCGCCATCTAGTAAGGTAGGTAAGGTTTAAGGCATTCGAAGGATATCTCCTTTACGAATAATTTTAATACGTATTCGACACATGGCGGTAGTAGAAATCTGTAGACCACATTTTACCAAAGACTTTTCAAGACCTATATATTTAATCCATAATTGTTACTTTAAATCTATTTAAATCATTTTTTAAGAAAATAATGTTTTATATGCAATTTTAATTTAATTATTGCAGGAAGCGCGAAGCACAGAAGATCTGTACATCGACGACGACTTATCGACTCAGATGCAGGAGAACTTCGGCGGGCGTGTGAAGCTGATTCCTTTACATGGCTCATTACACGAAATCCTCTGCGAACGCGAAGACGACTGCTGCCTTCTAAAAGTGAAGCAAGAGAACGGCTGCGACACCATATACTTCCGTTGCGACAACTCCGACACCGAGTCTAGAGACGCTATAGACGGCCGCGACACTCAAGACACTGTCGTGTTCAAACGAAGCATATCTCTCGTCGAAGAGCGCATTCAACGTGTGTTTCCTAAAGAGAAACGAGCTCAGACGCCGGTGACGTTGAAAAAGCGTCCGGACGTGAATTTAAAATCGCGTCCCAAGTCTGAAGTGTTCGTTCCGAAAATCACCAAAGAATCCCGAGTAATGAGCAGTAGCACACCATCTCTCTTCATGAAAGACGATAAAGGCGAGGAGATAGAAGTCAACATTGAAAACGTGATGTGTTACCAGGATTCCTCCTCCGACGAATGTCTGAAGTGTCAGGTGGAGAATGACGACTTTGAGTTGATGGAAAGGGAGATCGAACGCGACATCGCCGTCGGGAACATGGCCTCGCTTACCTGCGGTTGCCTCGAAAAGATCTCTGAAGAAAATCTGTCAGTTCTCAATGAGGAAGTTGTAGAGAGGAATTGATGTTTTTCCTTATATTGATTCCTGACTAGACTATGAATGAAAAGTCTAGACATTGGTAAGCATGGTCGTGTCATATTACACGTTGATTGATAATTGTACTCTCATTACATTAAAATTGTTTATCGAGTCAGTGACCATAGACAAATTTAAAAATATTCCTCAAATTGGCGACCGTGTATTCGTCATGTACAATCCGGGGATAATATGATATGTTTGCAATATCGTAAACATTAATAGTAGGGATAAGGATGACTAATTTCAGGTTTTGTTAATTAAATGTACCTAATTAGTGTTCCGCTTTTTTGACAAAAGCGCGATAAGTACAAAACAGTAGATTTCTGTTGCAGCAGACATTGAATGTTTGTATCGTATATCTATTATCTGTCCTCAAAGTACTTGCATTTAAAACCCAAAGATTAACGTTTGTCAAGATTGTTTTTTATTATTTTTTAGAATTGTTAAAATATAGTGCAAGTCTATGTGATTTTTAGATTAAGTAGCACTATACATTCCACTGTTGTGATTTTAGAATAGTTGTCACGAATAAGATTTTTTGTAATTGTTACATAGTTAGATACACTCAGTTTTATTTATCGTTGATACTTCATTTCGGTTTTAAATATTAGATTAGTATTTTTTATTGTTTGCGCATGAACCAAAGGATTATTTGATTATACATTGATCTGTTATCATAAAGTATCCATTTTTAAGTGTTTATAATTTGTTTGGAACGTCACTTTTAGGAAATCATAATGAGCGCCGCTTTGATTTTAGACGTACTTGTTAAAAATAAAACTTGAGCTTTTTATTAATAGTTTTATTTAAAAAGCACATTATTAACAATCTCATAATGAGCATTACATTTATAGAAATGGCACCAAATAAAAATATTAGTTTCATCGGTTTGAAATTATAAGGTAAAGAGATGTGAAGAAATAAATGCTGTTTAATCTTATACTCGAAAATTATAAATGTTATACTCTTAGGTAAATCTATTGGTTATTACTTATTACTATAAGATAAAAGTTTGCTATATTTGGAAGACTGGGATGTAGTTTGGTCAAAAAATAGAACTACTAGCTACAAAAATATACAGATTCTTGATAAACTAAATGACACACAAGTTGATAGTTGATAATTAAGTAGTAACCACAGTTTAACTGTATTAATAATATATATTTTTTATTTTTACAAATCCAAATCGATCCCCTCCAAATTCTAACGTGTAAAACGGATTCATATCATAAAGATAATGACCAAAGAAATACTACAGTCGTACTAGTATTTTTCGTCTAGTAGTAACGTGTACAATTTCATTAATGACCGACTGTAATATGTAAAACATTAGGTGTCTGATATGTGCATAGTCCAACAATAACAGTAAATAAGATTCTTCCCACACTTACATATGTACTTTATTATAAAAGTATTTGGGCATAAGTATAGAGAATCTACAGGATATATACGGCCGCTTGGTTCAAAGCACTAAGCATTAGGTTTCTTTGCAATATGTGTTGTTATACGTGAACCCAGATACTTTTACACAACGTCCATAATAAAACTGTAATACATGAGGCTGCATAAACCACGCATTTACCTATTAAAAAAATAATTTCGTGTATAATTTTCGTACTGTATACTATATTTTTGCAGTATACATAATTTTATGGTATTTATTTTGAAGGTGCTGCATTTTATTAGCTTTATGACTTTCAAATGTAATTAAAAGAGATAAATCAACATACGGAGTAAGATTTCTTGTCATCAAATAAAAAAAAATATGTCAAGAAATCTTAATTAATTACTCTTAATCCCAAAAAAGATTAACTTGCGTTGCGTTTAAACCTTTGAATTAAAGCACGCAGTAAGTCTCCAGTAAATATGATACATAGTTAAACTTAGCACAAAATAACGCTTTACGAATTCTTCTCGGTGAGTTTGACGACGACGGCTTTGACCTCTGTATAGTTATTGAGACCATAGGGTCCGTTCTCGCGACCGAGGCCTGATTGCTTGAAGCCGCCGAAGGGCACCTGGTTGCCGAATATATTATAGTCGTTGACCCACACCGTGCCCGCGCGGAGACCCTGTAATAAAACCATACTTAATTTGAATACAATTGAACTCAGTCAAATAGTAGTGGCCTGGATATTTTTTTTTTAGTATAATAATATTTTTTTATGATATAAATTTACTTATTATTACAATATTATTATCTTTATATTATTACACTCGGTATTACGTATCGTAATTCTAAAATGACAAATGAGCATGCAGGCCACCTGTTAGTAAATGGCACGGAGGCTGCCACTTATGGGCATCATTAATCAGCACTAAATTAAATAGTAACTACAGTCTGACTGTTTTAAAAATATATTTCTATTCAATCATAAAGTTAACGACCACAGAAATGCTAAAATCATAAGAGTATATTGCAGTTTTAACTCAGTAGCATATCAAAAGTACTATTTAAGATTGATTGATTTCTCGGTTAACTCTGTTTCCATCAGAAAGCCATTTGTGTGTTCCATCTTAATTTTGAATAAAGTCTAAAATTCTTGATATGCTCAATTATAATTATTTTGAACACGTTCCGTTCAGCTCGCTTGCTGTAGTTAGTCATAATGCTTAGCTTCCAAGGTCTAACCTGTATGAGATAGTTGGCCTTATCCAGGTCCTTGGTGAACACGGCAGCCGCCAGCCCGTACTCCGTGTTGTTGCTGCGCTCCAGCACTTCATCCAGCTGAGAGAACTTTAGGATCTGTTGAACGGGACCGAAGATCTGGAAAGAAGACGAATAAACATAAAAAAGAATAGTAATGTAGCAGACGCCGTGTAATTCGCTAAACGAACTTTTTTTGGATTTATTTGAGATGAGAATGATGTTTATTCAAAAACTGCAATATTTAGAAGTAAATGTGTCGCGCGGTCTTGTCGCCTTTTTTATAATGCCGGATTCTGGATGAATGTATCTCCCTCCAATCTCCCTCCCATTACATTACGATAAGAGTCTACAGTTCACTGACAAATTAGTTTTGCCGAGACTTTTAGACGAAGATAGGTGTTTATGTATATACAACATCCAGGATTTATGAGATAAATTGGAAGTTTGTAAAGTATTCTTGGAGACATACCTATAGGTAATGTTACTAAGGCCTAACGGGTAACGACAAATATCTAACTACCCTCTGGTAATACTGAGTTATTTAGATTCAGTTACACTGAAAAATTAGGGTTCCTACCTCGATTTTAGCGATGTCCATATCATCCCTGACGTCGCTGAAGACGGTGGGCTGCACGAAGTAGCCAACATCCCCGTGTCTCCCGCCACCCGCTACTAGCTTGGCTCCCTGCTTCTTGCCGGACTCGATCATGCTTAAGATTTTATTGTGTTGCTCGCGATCCACCTGGGAATATGATATTTTTTTATTATATTAAATGGATAGAGATAAGGATTGCACTGGTAGTGTTTTGTAGATTATATTGGTGCTGCATTTATCAGTTTGGAATAATTTCTACTTTCTTCATTTTAACCGACTTTAAAACGCTAGACGTACTCAATTTTTTTATTTACTGTTTTTTTTTATTTTACTTAGGTAATTTTTGGTGCCGTAACACATAAGAATGTCTGAATTGTGCATGTAACGTGAAACGTTTTAATTTAAACCCTAAAAGCAGGAACACTTATAAAATATACTTTATTGGATTAGGTATTAGATTGACTTTTGTATAAAAGGATAGATACATTTTTAGCATATGAGGAGTTGAAGAAATAGTATGATTGCTATTTCATAAACATACTTATAAAGCCTTTACCTGGGGTCCTTGTTCCACGTCTGGGCGGAAAGGGTCCCCCACAACTCGTTTCTTGGCGCGTTCAGCAGACATCTCTACGAACTGATCGTATATTTTGTCTTCCACGAACGTACGGGAGCCTGTAATACGAATATTTATATTAGTGTTACAATTAACACACTTTTAAGCATTTATTTATCTAAATATAAATTAAAACCGTAGTGGAGGTGACAGTGGTGCCGGAAGTGGTAGTCTAATAAAAAAAAAATTAGACTGAAGTACCAAACGAGTAGTCCAACTGATGGTAAGTGATTACTGCCGCATATGATCATCTGAAAGCAACTTCATATAGAACAGGGGTTCTAACTGAAGTCGATTACAGATGCGTTGCCATTCCCGAGGCCTAAAATGGTCGTCTCATATATAAGTGAGCCGGCAACCATAGCCTTCCACCGAAAAGCGGGAGCAGCTTCACGCTAAAAATAAGTGTGGCTGTGGCACAATCCCGGTTGAATTACACTGATTCTATCACAGGCAAAACCTCAAGTCAGCCTCAGATTTTTTTTTCGTGAGATGAGTGGCCACCCACCAGCGGTTGAATTACACTGATTCTACCACAGGCAAAACCTCAAGTCAGCCTCAGATTTTTTTTTTCGTGAGATGAGTGGCCACCCACCAGCAGTGCAGCACTGCCCCATGTTGTAGAAGAGTGCCATGTGCGCGTGCTCCACGGCGGCGGCCAGATCCGCGTCCGCCAGGATGATGTTGGGGGACTTGCCGCCCAGCTCCAGCGTGATGCGCTTCACCGTCCCCGCCGCCCCGCGCTGGATCAGCTTGCCCACCTCCGTCGACCCTGGGTCACATGGTTACGATATACTTTAAAGTTAAATTTACTAAAAGTAAGTTAGCAGAAGTAGATCTCTTTATATTTTATAATTCCTCTACACGATAACCTTTTAAGTTCAATTTACTAGAAGTAAATTAGCAGAAGTATGTCTTTTTATTATTCATTTACACAGATTTTTTTGCTTTTTTATCAGTTACAAGTAGCAAAGTAGCGTATAATCCACCTGATGGTAAGTGGTTACTGCCGTCCATGGACATCTGAAAGCAACTTTATTTAAGACAAGAGCCCTATTTAAATTTGATCACAGATGCGTTCCTACTCTCGGTAGTCGGTCGAATTACACTGGTTCTACCACCTGTCACATACTTAGCGTATCACCTACTTGGCATCGCACATACATTTTAATTCTTACGAAGATATGATAAACTAGACATAAATACTTTTCAACTCTTAGTAGGTTCAGTAACACCCCATTATCTTTACAAGGAAAAAAATCTTCAAAATAGAGAACAGTCTTATTTTTTCTTACGACAAAGTAAAGTCTTTATTCCAGAACTCTTTGTTATCAAGTACCGACCGTGACCGGTATGGTGACAGCTCCGCCATGCGGTCGTCACTATCAAACAAGCTCCCCATTAACAAAGCTATATCTACAACCATACAAGCAAGTAAGACACTTGCCTAATGTATGAGC
This sequence comes from Cecropterus dorantes dorantes, assembly GCA_018249915.1. Classification (NCBI taxonomy): domain Eukaryota; kingdom Metazoa; phylum Arthropoda; class Insecta; order Lepidoptera; family Hesperiidae; genus Cecropterus; species Cecropterus dorantes. The sequence continues at coordinate 6,843 of DWLI01004915.1, forward strand.
GATAATGTTTATTAGATAAATAACAAATTTGCTTATCAGACTTAATACGATTACCTGTGAAGGCCACCTTGTCCACATCGGGATGGTCTACAATGGCCGCTCCTGCGTCTCCGTACCCCGGCAGTACATTCACCACGCCCGGGGGGAAACCTGCTTCCTGGAACCCATAACCATTATGCTTTATACATGTACATCTGACGGTAAATGGTAATTATCAGAATAAAGTAGCAAACGAGCATGCAGTCCACCTAACGGTAGGTATGGTCACTACCGCTCGTGGACATCTGTAAGCAACTACATACGGAACAAAGGTTCTATCTAAAGTCAATCACAGATGCGTTACTACTCCCGAGGACTAAGGTTGCCTTATATGAAAGTGAACCCGAAACCCCATTCATAAAAGTTTAAATAAAATTTCTAAGTTTAGCCTGCTTGAATATTCCTTGAGCTTTGGAAATTCATACCTCCTGAAATTGAAGCCATGATCTGTTTTCAAATCAATTTGCTAGAACGCCAAAATTCTTTACATAATCAAGCGACACACAACAAAAAACAAAAATTGTGGTCAAGTGCCGAAATTAACTAACACGTACATACGTATTTTTATCTTATATTTTTAGAAATAGTTAATAAGTATGTATGTTTTCGTGCCAGAGAAAGCTGATCTGAGAAGAAAAGTTAAAGGTTTTTAATAAAAAGTAATATTGTATAAAGTGACATAGACCTTTATTTACATTACGAAGTACTAATATGTAAAGGAAAATAAAATGTACTTATACAACAAGACGTTGAAGGACTGACTGATCAATATATCAACGCATAACCGGACCTTAGAACGTGATTTTTTAAGACGCTATTAAAATAAAGAACAATGTGTTCAGCCGCTTTTAATATTCTAATCCTTGGAAAATTAAACAAGCGTTGAAAGTTTGAGTAGTGTAAGAAAACATATTTAAACTGTCAATTAGTACGATCCGCCGTAAGCCTATTTATATTTAATATTATAAAGCTTGTTAGGTTGAACGGGCTAATCTCTAGAACTACTGGTTCGAATTTAAAAATCTTATCCTATTGAATAATCCATGTAATGAGGAGGGTTATAGGCTATATAACATCATGTTTGTTTGTTTTTTTTTTCGTAGCACACCTAGTACTATATGTTATAGTAGTAGTTTTATACTATATGTTATTAGTTTTTCTTTATATATACGATATTACGGGAAAAACGTAACTTAAAAGTAAACGTTCGTAAAGAATTAATATATAGTAATCAGTTAACACCACACGTCACATTCTATAAATAAAGTACCTATGTGGTCTGCTTTTTATAACCAAAAAATAACAAAACACGTTCAGAATAACCTTGAAGTACCCGCTACTAACCGCTATTTCAAAGATGTTATTTACAAACTAACGTATGTGCCCATAACTGTGATAAGATGTAAAAAAATCTGATTTACCGAAGATATGATACTGATAACATCGATAACTAAAACGATCAGTTACAATTTAAATTTATGCCACTTTCTCTCAAGAGGAAATCTTTTAAAAATTCTCATCGCTGGAGCCAACGACAGGTTATACTTCTATACTAATATTATAAAGCAGTACAGTTTGTTTGGTTGAACGGGCTAATCTCAGGAACTACTGGTTTGAATTTAGAAATTATTTTTGTATTGAATAGACCATTTATTAAGTAAGGCTATCGGCCATATAACATCACGCTATGTTTGTTTGTCTTTTTTTCTAATTTAGTAGCGGGTGAAACCGAATAGCACACCTATACTTTATACACGTTTACTATAATTGTACCACTTTGCTTTGTCACTAATAAAATTGTACGTTGTATTTAGAACACGTCAAAAAACGCTATGTACAATTATGCCATATTTAAACTTTTCGTACAATCTTATATTACCTAATAAATTAATAAAAGCAAAACCAAATAAAAACCACATAAGATGTAGCGCTAAAGATTCAAATACTGACTTAAAACTGAAAAACATAAGAGTTATGGAAAATATTATTACATATTATAAATGAATATCCGACAATACTTTATCTGTTTAACCTGAGTCATTATAAGCTAAACATCAAACAATATTAGTACCGGTTTATTTTTAAGTTTCTATTAATTCTCTTCAGAACCTGTTTATTCGGGTGGATTTTTTTAAATAAAATACTCTTCTCGCTGAATTAGTGCCTTAATTTTTTTTAAATATCGCCGGGTAGAATGACAGTGGAAAAAAAGCTTTTTATAATGTAAATAAGTTCACCCTGCCACGATTTAAAAGTTTACCACGTTTTTATAACGGTCGAGAAAGTAAAAATAGTTTAAACGAACAAATTTAAGTGCCTAAAAAATTTAATTCAAAAGAACACTTGAATAAATAATATATTATTATTACCTTGATAAGCTGAGCCAAGTAGAGCGCAGTCAACGGAGTCTGTTCAGCCGGTTTCAGTACAATTGTGTTGCCAGTTGCAAGAGCTGGCCCGAGTTTCCACGATGCCATTAACAACGGGAAGTTCCATGGAATTATCTGGCCACACACTCCTGAAATCATAAAGTAATCATCGATTTTAGAACCACAAATCGGTTTTATGGTATGAAATGTCGCGACTTTATTTTGTAAAGGCCTATGAGGGAAGTTAAAAATTGTCAGTTTCAATGTGTTAGCTGTTGAAAGACCGAAATTGGCGTATCTTATGGTGTATCTAACCAAGGATTGTTCCACATTTTCATTTTATTAGTAAAATATACTCACCAACAGGTTCATGGCGAGTGTACGCGAAGTATTTCCCATCAGTAGGCAACACTTTCCCGTGGTTTTTGTCCGCCCAGCCGGCGTAGTACCTCAGGTTCTTGACTAAGGCATTCACGTCGCCGTAATACGCTGCTAAAAAGGGCTTGCCGTTGTCGAGGGTTTCCAAGCTCTGTGAATACAGAAAGTTTTAGTAAAACTTGTGCTGTAGCAACTTTCCAGCATTCGTTAAGAGATGGCGCCACTAGTATTCTAAATCACGCCGTCTTTTCAAGTTTTCTTTTGCTTTGACTAAGACTATCATAGCATAATACCTCGCCTGGCTGGAAATATCCTTTTCACAATTAAGTTAGGGCCAAAGCATGTGTTAAGTTAATGGTTGGCTAGCACGAGACGTTTCTTCCTCGTACAGGATCAACGTATTTGTCAATAGCACTACATTATTATCTATAGATGTGTTTAGTGTCTAGTTTGCAATATTGTTACTTTAATTTCATATTATAAAAACTGATAGATCATTAAACCATGTATTGCATATTCTCATAGTAAGATGATTGTTGTAATTAAATATTATTGCATTGTACGGTAGGACATTAATGATTATATTACATTTTGAATGCAATATTCAAACAATGTTATTCACACGATACTTTATATTAATTGTATAAGTTAAAAGTTAAATTAGTAACCTAAGTGTAAATTGAATTTGATTTTATTTGCAAAAATTAACACATATTTCGATTTTTAGCAACTACTATAGCGTACCTATATGATTTTAAACTAATTTCGTCCGTCAACCCATTATTGTGCCACTGCTGGCACGGGTCTTCTCTCAGATTGAGATAGTTTCAGGCCATAGTCCACCG
>DWLI01004916.1:0-10472 GCA_018249915.1 Cecropterus dorantes dorantes
TTTTATGATACAACATACAAAAATACATACAATCCTCAATTTTCACCCTTCTACAATCAACCCTTATTTTTTAATAGGCATTTTAGTAATTTAATCATTTTTCCTTTCCGGTCGAAAACTGATCAATCGACATTTAATTAGTTTGCCGGGTTAGCTAGTTATTTCAAAAATAATAATTTTTTTTTTCGCCCACAGCTCATCCAAATCCAGAACTACCCGAACTACACGGAACTGACCAACAACGATACATCGGAGAAGTCGTGTCACTACAAAAGCGTCATACTCCCGTCAGTAACGAAAGCTAATACCGCCTCAACGAAAACCGTAACCTGGACATCTCTATTAGGTTTATGTATAATCTTTATCGCACGGTAAGATTAAAAAAATCAAAAACACACCGGAACCAATGATTTAATGTTGTTTTTATCGTTATTTTTGTTACGTCTTATTTTTTATTTCGAAATTACCGCTGGTATTAAAAATTTGTATGCCCTTTGCAATGAAACAATGCAAAATATATATCTCGTGAAACTGTTTGAGCCAAATGTAATGAATAAATAATTATGTTATATTTTTATAATATTAATGTAATTAAGCGCTTGTATTTAGATACATTTTCATTGAAGTTATTTGTGTGAATGATTTGTGATTTAAGTACTTATGAGTTTTTGCTCATGCAACTAGATTGTGAATTTTGTAATATCCTAAGGTGATGAATGATACCAAATGTATGGTATTAATGTTTTTATTTTATATTGTTGTAGAATTCGGTAGGGACTGATTTTTGTATTCCTTTTTTTGGATTTCCTAATCTTTAAGGAATCCAGTGTCTTAAGATAAATATCTTGGTATTGATATTTTTACGAATCTTAGTACGTAATATTCATGTTTTCTATTTCTTTGAGTCCATCTAAGTCTGGTTACTCTAAACTTCAAAATATATTTTCAGTTCTCTGTTATAAAATATTAAATACGTTTAAAAGGAATAAATTATAAAAATATGCTGTTAATATATCATATTAACAATGCCACAATAGCAATAAATATAATAATCTTTTCTTTGGTTTTGCATGTAAAAATATATTTTAGTTTCTCGGAAAGTTAAATACTAAAATATTTGAAAGAAAAATAAGTAGCCACTACTGATTTTATCTTAATAAAGTAAAAGGCTTGTATTTATTAATATTTATAAAAAAAATACGCAGAACGTAATTAACAGAACGCGCTTGAACTATAAATGAGAAATTTCTAATGGACCGTTTTTGGAATTCATTGCACGATCAAACATTGTTTTTCGGCATTTGTCGTAAAGACATATGTATTTTTAAAATAGACCTTAAACCTACTACTTACAGTCTAGATTCATCATAAACGATACAGCTTTCTCATAATTATTTTTAAAATGTGCCTATATTTTTTGAGTTTCCCTTTGACATGATTATAGACAAAGTCTACCTAAAACAATAGTAATACGGTTTATGAAACATAATTCACGTGAAAATTATTTAAGGATAGAACTGTTTTTGAACTATTTATCTTTAGGGTGTATAAGAGTATTTTCTTAATTATTAGAATATTTATTTATGTACATACTTATCTATTTATCTATCAAAGCACTAAAGCCAACCAGAAACTATAATGCAGCAAAATGTAACAATTAAGTTATATGAATTCAAGTCGGGAACATAAACTATTTTCTGTTTTTTCATTAATTAATTTATTTCATTCGCAAGAAAAGTAGTTAAAACGTTTATTCAAATCACTTGCAATATGATAACATAAAACAATAAAATCAGACAGAATAATAGCATTTAAAATAAATACAAATATAGGTATTCAAATACAAACTCGTGTTGGCTGTTTGCTCGTTCCAAGCGGGTACGGTTAAATAATTGCTTCAAATTCATTCAGAATACGTATATTGTTGTACATTACTCAAAATTCAGTGCACAAAACTCTAGTATTAAACAAACAACACTATGTGAACCGTTTCGAATAAATTTTGATGTGTTTACTTTGAGCATGTGTTGGCCAGTTATATTACTGGGATTTTGTAATTCCATGTATGCACCGTTAAGCTATATAAATGAGGAATTAAATACATATCATTTGCAATATGTATTTTAACTAAAATAATACAATTTAAATGTATGTATGATCTATATATTTTGTTTAAATTATTTGTAATGCTTAATTATAACTTAAAAAACATTTAACTACGGTCAGTGTAAAAATGTCCTTTTGTGTTTTTAATAATTCTATTTTCATAATATATTTACTTTTAAATTATCTAAACAAAGTCTTTTTATGAGATCGACCTTATTCTTAGTTTCTTTTAGTTACAACAAGTACTGTATAACAAAGTTAATTTGTGTACTACATACATGTTTCTAATAGTTATTAAAATACACAGGACACTTTCCTGCTATTACGATTTATTTTGCAGCTTAGATTAAAATACTACGGTTTATGAACACTTTTCCAATGATATTGAAAAGTAGGTTTTGGTTTATTTTGTGCACTTTTTCTGTATTTTGTTTGATAACAAGTTATATGATATCTATGTCTTTGAACATTTTATTAGGACCTGATAACGATAGTCGAGCGAATAAATGGTGCAATGTTAATTGCTACATAAAACGATCATAGGGACGGTTAGTTTTGCATCAGATTTGACGTACAATTATTATAAAAAATCTCATAAAAATCGTCAATTAACAATTAAAATCCTGTAGTAATGGAACACGGCTACTTTCTTGAATAATTTTCTCCATCGAGCAAGAAAAAAGGCATTTTAAATATTTTTCGTCTTTGATCGGACAATGCTTAGGGTTACACAGTCAAAAATGTGATTATATTCATGATTCGCTTTATATTTTTCTTGAAATGAATTTAATGTTACGATTCTGACAATGCACGTCTGAATTCTCTTCTTTTATATTGTACACACGTCTGTTCGGAACGACGAGGAGACAGGTACTGATGATATTATAGTCAATATTTATTGATAATGTAATCTCAGGTAAACAGTATAATAAGTGGACGGATTGTGATATCGCATCCTGATATCCATTGACCATTTAACCCTTGGCGCTTGGCGAGATAAACTTTGCGCGTCTGATTATACAAATAAATGTTACAAGATCAAATATGCCTGTTTAGTTTAAACTTTGCACTGTTAACATTCGCATAAACAAGATTCAAGTGTAAAAATTGCATCAATATTGGCTCGTTTATCGCAAATCAGGTGGGATTTTATTAGGAGAGTTCCAGATGAACGTTCAAAAAGGGCTGTGCTTTGTAGGCTCTATTTTTAAGATTCATTTTTTACAACTACGACTTTATTTAGGCTATGTCTCTCAAACTATATTTCAATTTTAGTTTTCTAAAATTCATAAGATAAATATTTCTATTCTATACTAAAGGGCTAAGTCGTTGTGAATGACAAAGTTAAAATGTTGGTTTATTTCTTGCATATTGTAGGAAAGAAACCGCAAATGTAAGTTAGTAACATTCACACACATTTTTTTGGTTTGTTGTTGTTTTGATGCTTCTCTTTTACGTTCTTTAACGAACCTTAATTGACCGAATCTTTAATTACAGATATTGATTGAGATAAATAAAATTAAGAAATAATTAAAACCAGTAACAGTTTTTTGTGATATATACGTACATTAATTATTTCTGATGAGTGATTTCGAATCGATTTTCGTTCGCCTTGGTTTCTTAAAAACAAAATAAATTTAAGTGTAGTTGTAAAAGGGAAATATTCTTTTTTAGTTTTCAATTCAGTAAACGAACAATTTTTAAGTCACTGTTTTTAGATTTAACTATCTATTGCATTTTGCTATTTTTTATTTATAATATGTCCCCAAGGTTTTAGTTGTAAGGATACGCTTAGTACTAATTAAGGTTTATTTATTTAAAAGTCAATATAATGTGTTTTATTACTTTGTATATGTAGTTTTCTTTAATATGATTTCCTCCTAAGTTAAAATTGATGAAATAACTATTGTCACAATATTCCAACATAAATGTCTATGTAAATTGTAATGTAATATGTAAATTAAATCGTCTTAGATGACGCCATTGAGTAACGAAAGACTTACGCGCACGCTGCACATACGTTGAATAGTACCTTCGTCTGTTTGTTCATCTGTTTCATCCTCTTGAAGTTTGATGAGAGGAGCGCCACTGAGTAACAAAAGACTTACGCGCACGCTGCACATACGTTGAATAGTACCTTCGTCTGTTTGTTCATCTGTTTCATCCTCTTGTAGTTAGATGAGAGGAGCGCCACTGAGTAACGAAAGACTTACGCGCACGCTGCACATACGTTGAATAGTGTATTCGCCTATTGGTACATTTGATTCTATTAGTTAGAGGAGAGAAGATATTGTAGTACGATATGATACTTACATACGACTCGCAGCCCAGATCCAGGCCCTGCGAATAATCGTGGGGGCCAGTCGCTCCCTCAGTCATGAAGCGGTGAGGCGCGAATTTGAATCAGTAGATTTGGGCAGGTGCTAGCGTAGTTTGACCGGGGTGGTACCACCGCCACACCAATTTTTAGCGTGAAGCAGTTCTTGCGTTTCGGTGGAAGGGTGTGGTTGCCGGTTCAGTTATATACAAGGCAACCATCTTAATCATCGGGAGTCGCTACTCCGCATCTGTGATCGACTTTTCTTACCACGATTTTTTTTATTATACTGAAGAGCAAATAAATACAGTCCACCTGATGGTAACTGATCGCTGCCGCACAAGGACACTTAGACTTCAGATAGAACATGGGTTCTATCTAAAGTCAATCACAGATGTGATCTTCAGAGGACTAGGAGCAACACCTAATGATGATCTCACTAATGCTGATACCTTCAGCCATTAGACTATCTCACCTGACGCTGCTCATTGCAGTAAAAGCTCATTTCGATACTAAAACATGACAGGTTGTGAACCATAGCGTGTAAAACTAGATTAATGTAATCCGCCCAGTAATATTCAAGACGCATTAATCTTTATTATAATAATCCCGTTAATACCAAAATCACATTAGTTTCACGGTCAATCGCCCCGCAAAAAGGTTGCATATCGACCTTCGAGTCGACCTTAACTTTGAGATGATTTGCGTAAAACGTTAATGAGTTGGTCATTACATACAAAAACACGCATTTATAACCTCATTAACGTGTTTCATATTTCCGTGACACTGCGTCTATTTTTAGGGTATCGTACAGAAAATGTAAAAACGGGACCCTATAACTGAGACTCCGCTGTCCCTCTGTCCGTCACCAGGCACCACCAGTGTCTCATAAAAAGTGAAAGCTTGAAACACTTGAAATTTTCACAGATGATGTATTTCTATTGCCGCAATAAATTTTAGTATTTGTACTAAAAACGAAACAAAATAAATATTTGCCGGGGTTACGCTTAGTTGTAGGCTACAGGTAGACACTTGAAATATTCACAGAACATTTAGTTATATATTTACTTTAAAAATAAATAATTAAATTAAAATAAAAATAAATACATAAGAGGAGGTCCCGTGCATCAAACGTGATCTTGTTGCCTGATTTTATTGATAATGGTACGGAACTGTTTGTGCGCGAGTCCGACTCGCACTTGGCTGGCTTTTTACACTCTTGTCTGTCTATATGTTTGTACAGATTCAGCATGAAAACTACTGAACCAACTTTGACGAGGATTTTATTGAAAGATAACTTGACCGGGAATAAGATTACTCGCGTTTTATCTCGAAGGAATTTAGGGTTTCCGCGCAACAATAATCGTAAATAGCGAAGTTAGCACAGAGACGGTGATTTCGTGAATGCCCTTTGATAAGAAATAGTAACATATAAGGTGGATTGAAACCACCTACATGGTTTAGGTTTTTGTATTAATTTTCAGTAGGTATATTTATATGTCTTACTAATATAATAAATACGAAAGTTTCTGAGGATGTATATGTTGTTATTACTCTTTCACACAAAAACTGATAGTTGAATTTCGCTAAAATTTAGCACATAGATAGCTTATGACCTGAATTAACAGGGATACTAATTACTGTAGTAAATGTGAACGAGGCGTTAGGAGCCGCGGGAATAATCTAAAACATCAAATCAATTTTTAAAAAGAACAAAAATAAAACTTAGCGTTGGCTGTAAAAATTAGCAATGATACACTCGGTAAAATAGGTCACTAACAAGGTTTAGGCAGGAAATGGGTTGCTAGAGAATCTGTCGAGAGATTTCCGCGTTCAACCAAACCAAAACCGACCTTAACGTGGTAGAAACAGTCCCATTTTTGCAACAGAACTCTCATTGCAAGTATCGATTTGCACGTAGGAAATTACTTCATGATACCGTACAGGCAGTTATGTCTCACGTGGACGCTATCTTTATATTATAAAATTATCTCTATTTACGAATACTACTCGCGTAGCATAGCAGTGGGAGGTTCGGTATACTTTACCAAATGGTGGTACTTTACCAGTGCAGTTCACTGGAGAAGTACCACTGCATCACCTATTTCTAGAGTGAAGCAGTTCTTAAGTTTTAGTGGAAGGATGTGGTTGCGGACTCACTTATATGCACAGATATGAAGCGACTATATTAGTTCTTCGGAATGGCAACGCATCTGTGATTGATTTAAGCAATATCTCTGTTATATATTATGTTACTTACTGATGTCTATGGGCGGCAGTAATCACTTACCGCGTATCTGCATTCTCCTTTGCTATTTTAATTTAACATAAAAAATATTAAAAATAAAATATTTAACTGAAATTGACAACTATTTGGTTTTATTATATTCGAATTGCGACCACTTCGCCGGGAAAATCGATTATATTAGTTATTATGTGTTTAATTTATCAAAGCCGGCGATGCATTGGCGACTCCTCTGGTGTTGCAAATGTCCATAGGCGACGGTGACTACTTACCATCAGGTAGGCCGTATGCCTTATCGTCAGGTTTAAGTATTAAAAAAAAATTAAGTAATTTATTCTTGCGGCATTGATTTGTCATAGTTGATATTGTTTGATAGTTATAGAATAGCATTCCATGTGAATACTACCACACGTTGCCGCCTGTTACTAACCTAAAATAGAAGAGATCTGTATAAAATCGATTTTAACTAAATTAGTACGCTTCGCTAGTAAGTCTTACCGCACCCTTCAATTAAGGAAGTGTACAATGTACATATGTTAATTAACGACGTTTCGGGTCCGTACTAATTTAACCGATTTTAAACGCACATAATTTTCTAGAAAAATTAGCAGCGCATATCTGGAATTCAGACTTTCGATCCGCGATTGAGCGACCGAGTTTCAATCATTAGGCTATCGCATATAGGCAATAGGCTACTACATAACAAAATGCTGCCATAGGCAATATGCTATTGCATAACAAAATGCTGCTATAGGCAATAGGCTATTATACAAGTATAACAAAATACTGCTATATGCAATACGCTGTTGGAGTGATAGCATAATGGTTTAATTGAATGCCTACGATTTTCGTTCCAAACGGATATTTTATATCGTCATACGGATTAAGGTTTAACTATCAAATGGTTCAACTTCGGTGAAGCTCGTCCTAAAGTAAAAGCCGCAAAGTAGCAATCCCTGAAACTTAGGATTTCATTCGGCTTAGGGGCCTCTATAGCCTTAAATACTTTGTGAGTGAAATAGGATCCATGCTAGTGTAGTGTCTACTCAGTGTAACCAAAAGAACTTGATGTGCAAAACTCCTAGGGAAGCTCTAACCCTGAAATTTAAATATAATAAAAATTAAAATACACATACCTGTACGTTGCATAACTTGCAAATAAAATAGTTTGGAAGACTGACTTACTACTACTAACTACTGATTACTTATTTATCGTAAGAATAGATTTTTCTATTATTTTCATCTTTTTTTTTGTTATGCGTTTGAAATCACTTCAAACCAAAACTATCGAAATTAATTTAAATGATTAATAATATATTCATACTACACATCGTAAGGTTACATTTAGTCTTTATTTTATTAAAATCAATCGAATTTTATAATTTAAAGTAATCTTACATATTTTAAACGCGACTCGGAAAGTTAACTATACATTTATTTATTTACAAAATACTTGAAGTATGGCCTTATTTGCTAGTCCTATCTAAACCTAATTATATGAACACTCAAAAGATTACGTTAACATTTGGAATGGAAAACGTATAATAATCCCTAATGTTCTCATTAGCACGAAAATGGAGCACCGGCTTGATAACGGTTATAACAGATGTGACCGGAGACTGTAATGTACTTGTATGAACCCCAAGAGGCTCGTTTGGCCAAAATTATAGAAGGTTCAGTAAAAAATTCAACTAAAATTGCTCTGAATTTCCATAGAGGATTTTGATTTTATCAAAGCAGCTTAATAATGATCGAATTGTGGGAAAATCGATTGTTACGAGAGCTATTAGTGTCTATCTATACTAATATTATAAAGCAGTAGAGTTTGTTCGGTTGAACGGGCTAATCTCAGGAACTACTGGTTCGAATTGAAAAATTCTTTTTGTATTAAATAGTCCATTTATTGAGAAAGGCTATAGGCTACATAACATCACGCTTTGTTTTTTGTTGTTCTTCTTATTTAGTAGCGGGTGAAACCGCGTAGCCACTAGTACAATATATTGTTATCGATTAAAAGAGCTTGGCTAAACTCACTTCGTGTGGATTTTGTTACCAAGTTGAACGTAAATAGCTTCGGTCGGACACTACAAGTATTGTACCAACAATACTTGTAGTGTCCGACCGAAGCTTCGTCTTCCTTCCTTCGGCCACCTTCGGCTAAATCTTTGACTTCGGCCAAAAATGGACCGAACGTTGGGCCAAAGACGAAGGTTTTTATAAAGTTAAAAAATTGATGAAACCATAAAGAATACAAAACTTCTGTATTGAGATGGTAAAGCGCAGAAGTAGTGCACACTCCATAGTGGCTCGGTTTGCCATTTGTGTTTGAAATTTACATTATTTTGAAATGTTATAATTTTTTACAAGTTGCAACGTATTTTTTATTTTATTTATTTATAATTAGGTCTGTAAATTGTATATAATCAACATTTACATTTATCTACATCAAGCATTTAAATTGTTTGTATTATTTACTTTTAGTCAATTTGGAACTGATTTTATTATGATTTTTGAACATACGAGTTTGGCTTCGGCTTTGGCCGAAGGTTGTGACGATAGCTGAATAATCAGCTTTGACCAAAAATCGACCTCCTGTCGGACACTAAATGTTTGTATTACATGATTGGCTAATCAAACCTGGCATTTGTATTTAAAAGTAAATAAATAAGCACACATTTTTGATCAATCGGTAGTGATTATCTCACAACCGGTTGCTCTACGATTTGCATTATATAAGTCGACCAAGCTAACTAGACGAATGTCAAACGTGACGTCACTCGCAATATCGCGAGTACTGATGACAAAAAAATAGCAATAATGATTTTTTGTGAAATTTTGAATTCAATGAAATTCAATGAATATATTACTTAAACAATGATTTTTTACCTATTTTGGTTAAAATTGTAACAAAAACTAATAAGTACAACAAAGTAATTTGCTCATTTATTTTATTATCTAAAATGAAAACAGATTAGGGAGTTTAGGTGCAAACGGTACTAGGACGAGAGCGGGGCGTGAGGCGGGACCGGGGTGGGAAACCGCATTGCTTCCGTTCGTCTAGTTAGCTTGGTCGAGTAGTACAGTTTGATTTACCGAGTACGTCAGAAGGAGGGTAATGTTTTTTGAGTGTGTGTATGTGTTATTCTTTGGGACACGCTACAGCCCAAACGGCTTGATACATCATGATCATCATTATATTACATATCATTTTAATGGTCTTAGCATGCCGAATGCCTTTTTTGTTTTATTTAATATTTTTAACAAAATACTTATTGTAACTGCGTAAAAGTCAACACAGCGATGGTTCTTAGTTCGATCCCCGATCAGGCAGAAGTCTAAATTATGAGATATCGGTGCTAGGATCTAAAGTACTTACTTCGTGTGTCCATTGCTCCAGCAAAATAGTTTTATTAAAAGCGTTTATAAACAAACCACACCCGAGTATTATAGAGGCTATCATCCAATACTTTTTTGGTTTATTAAAAAGAAAAAATATTTTCAATGGCGCCAACCATATTAGAGCCGTCTATTGTATACGTAATGAAATGAATCTGAATTTCATATCTCTTTATTTATGTTTCTTCACAATTAATTAATATTGAAGTGTACATACATTTAAGTAAATTGTTTACTAAACTTAATTACGTATCTTAAAGGTGGTAGAACCAGTGTAGTTCGACCGGGGAAGTAGCACCGCCACACCTATTTCAAGCACTTCTTGCGTTTCGATGGAAGGGACACTTTTACATGAGGCGACCATCTCAGTCCTCGGGAGTAGCGACGCATCTGTGTTTGGCTTCAGAT
>DWLI01004917.1:0-10469 GCA_018249915.1 Cecropterus dorantes dorantes
TTTTTTGTTTGTGGGACATGCCACAAAAATTGCACAATTAATTTGGATATACGTTTTGGGCACAATCTTGAAGACTAAAAAATGTTTTCTTTTATCGTATGGAAGTAGCACACAGCCCATCTGATGGTAAGCGGCTACTGCCGCCCATAGACATCTGTAATGAACCCTAGGTAAGATCATGGTCTCACCTTAAGTTAGCCACAGATGCGTTGCTACACCTGAGGACTAAGATGGAATGCCATGGAAAAGTATGTCTCCCTTACCACACCCTTCAGATCAGAACATAGCAGTACATAATACTACTGTTTTTAGGCAGAAATAATTGTGCCTGACTGAGGTGATTTTCCAGTGCCTATAAATAACATATTATATTTAGTACGCAACAAAATTTGTGTTTTGGCAATTACAGTATTCTAACTATACTCTCTGTAGTAGTCACTGCACAGACGAAGGCGCGGACATAAGCTAGTGTTAGATAGATTAACAGACAACCATGACAACGTTTAATCCCAATACTTCACTCCCTTTGCAGCACGCCACAAAAACAATATCCAAGTACATCAAAGGAACCCATTAAAATAAACGTATAAGTTCCGCGTTACGTTCCTCAGTTTCAATAAACCAATTAGATGGAGCAGTTTTGAGCACTGCTGCTTGTTAGCTCGCCGACGCGGCGCATAACTCAAAAGGGAACCGTTTCCACGACACATTTATTTAACAGGGAATGCGTAACGTCTAACACCTAGACGGGCAGGAGTCACATCTATACGGCCGTGATTGAAGGAATCGGTATGGTTTGGCCAGGTTGCATCGCTAGCTACTTTTTACCTAACCTGACCTAACTTTGAGTTTCGACGGATTTACATATCAATCAATATATGAATCCGCAGAAGCAGCAATGTATTTGTGATCGATTGTAGCCAGAATTCCTGTTCTATATGAATTTGATTACAGATGCTCATGGGTGGTGGAAACATCGTCTCATCAAGAGCTTCATCATGCTTGTTTGCTACTTCTAAATTACTTCTGTACGTCTTTTGGATGGTCATTTCCCCTTTTTAGTTTTATTTCTGTACAGAATACGTTTGTCGACATTCGCAGAGTTTCTGTCTCTCATACACTGTCTAATAAGAAACATTTTCTAAGCCGACTTTTGAGACAACACTCTTGAATGATACGCAACTATCCATTTTGGCGTATATTTTTCAAATTCAGTATGTATCAGTATTATTAATTAAGTATATGCTATCTGTAATTTTGAGCTCTAATTACTCGGCAACGAAATACTCGTGTGGCTGATAGTTCCGTGGTGACCGAAGTCGTCCGCACCACCCACTACACAGTGGACTTGGTATTACTTTAATATTGCCTTTCTATATTTAATTAGTATTACAGTGTTGTGTAATAGTATGGTACCGGGGGGCTTTAGCTTCTTGGGACTCGGGAAAAGAGGAGACTCTTGAGACTTGAATTTTCCTTAACCCTAAATAAGGGAGATATCCCTATACCCCTGACATGGCCGTAGTATATGAGAGATTACGAGGGTAAGAAGTTCCCATAGAATACAGTTTCTTTTGACTCACTCGCTTGGCATTTGAAGCGAATGTATTGTTACTTAGTAGCAGTGTATGAAACCAATGTTTTGTTACTTAGTAGCAGTGTACTAGCGGGTACGATACTCAGTCAGGTGTGAGTCGCCCTCACACTGTAGTAGTCCAGAAAGGCGATATGTTAAAAAGCCGGTGGTGAGTGACGCCGCACAACTTCCGCACCTCGCCTCTGGTAATGAGTTTTCTGAACAGAATCTAAGGTTTAACTTAAAACTGAATGGCTTGAATGTTATTGTTCAGGTTGGCAAAGGAAAAAACGTTTGCAAACACATAACGTAGGGATAGGATTCAGTTGATTCCTTTATTCTCTATTAAACTTTGCGTTATGAAAATTTTATATGTTTTTGTACAAGTTGAATAAGTTATTTGAATTATTGTATAATATATTCTACAGTAAAACTATTCTAATTACAATAAAATATATTTAATGTAAATTCTATAGAAAATATAGTAATAAAAAAAATGATCTTCACTTGAAAATTTTAAAAACAAAGTAAAGATGGCAACATCGTTTTATTGAGTAGCCTGCATTCGTTTATGTAATTGCAAATAATTAATTACTGTATGTAGAATATTAAAAATTTTGCAAGGTGATAAAACTCTTTTTGGTATGACCAAGGTGATATACAACCTATTTCTAGGATACAGCAGTTCGTGCATTCGATGGAACAGTGCGAATGCCAGCAGATCATAATATATATGAGCCGACCACCCTCATGAAGGCGATACAAATTGAATTTAGTGAGAACCTCTGTACTATGTGAAGTTGATTATGTGTCTATGAGCGGCAGTAGCCACTAACCATCAGGTGGAATTTACGCTCATTTGCTACTTCAATTTCATCAAAAGACTAGCTGAAGTACTCGTGTTTCGCTTCGGGACAAAACACTAGTCGCTATAACTATAACTATAACTATAACTCAAAAAAATGTTAAAATATTTGTTAAACAATGAATAAATAAATAAAAAATATCTAAATAGTACAAAATATCGAAATCAAAAGCTTATAAGTTGACTAGGTAAAGAAGCTACATCCATGCAAAATTTCATATAAATCGGACCAGTGGTTCTTGCGTCATTGAGTAACAAATAGATATACAGACACACACTCATTTTATTAGTATAGATAATAGTACGACTGTACAAATCCTATATCACTAAGCCTTACATAGTAGCTACATAGTATTTTAGTCCATGTAAACTAATTGGTTGTTGCCAGGAAGTGACGTTTTGCAAAGCAGACTAATATAAAGTTAGAAATATTGCAATACAGGCTCTTGTTCCGTCTGATTCGAAACAGGGATCCGTTAAATAGAACGTTAAGTGGAAATTCGTTCTTAGAAACGTGTTGCTATCTATCTTTAAGTTAATGGGAAATGGTAGACATAAAATTAGGGAATGATAGTTACTTGATCGTTTTCTTAGTGTCTTGTCAGAATTCTGAATGTTACTGCCGACTTTAAAATCTTGTCGTTTATTAAGTTTGCAATGAAATGTCTTTATTTTTGTATAGGCCTACGGAGACACTTACAAATTGTCATTTAGAATATTTTTTCTTATACTACCACCGGATCGGAAGATGACCTCAACTGCGAAGATCCGGTAAGAAACTCAGCGGGTTTGTCTTTTCTCTCTTTTGTAAAGTAGTTTCACTAAGTTTTGTTAGTAGAAATATTAAGTATAGTTTTGATTAGTTAATGTGAAATCGTGAATAATTGGAAAGGCTTTTGCTGTTTTTTTTAATTTAAACAAATATCTGCGTCCTTGTTCTTCTTCTTTCGTCTCTTTTCTCTTTATTCAGGATTGGGTCTCCTTATCAATTTACACCAGGCCGCTCTGTCCTAGGTTGTCTCTGTGTCCAAGTGAAGGACGTCCAGTTCCTTTCTGATATTGGACAACCACGTAGCTTTGGGCGTCTTTTGGGCATTCGAGCAGGTTTAAGGCAATTTTCACCACATGGTCACCTGATCTTCGTTGAATGCGGAATCGGTTGTACCGACTTTGACGTTACTTTATTCGATTCTTTTCGTATTATATTCTAGGTACATCGATTAATCTTCGCAGTATATTTCTCACGAATATTAGTAACAATGGCAGAACTACCAATCGTGTTCATCTAACATTGGAGACGTTAAATTAGAACCTAAGTGCGACCGTGTACCGGTGTCTTGTACTTCACATTCTTCGCTCTTATATGGTGATACACACCGATCAAAAGGATGGATAGCTGAAATGTTCGAAAGTTGGGAATCGGCCTCTCACACGAAAAAATTGGGCTATGTTGCGACATACATCATGAAATGTATCATATTTGGCCAATTTTTGACATACTTTTGAACACGTGACAGAGAGAGATGACAGAGAATTTTAAAGAAAGCGTAGTCCAGGAAGGGCTTTACCAGGCTGGCCAAGTGCAGATTGGTAGAAGTCACGTATTTTTATTTTATTTATATATTTATTTATTTAAGTAAACCTTACTTACCTATAAGAAATATATTATTAAGAGATCTCTTAGGCCATCATGAGACCTTCCTATGCGGTTTAAACATACGATCATAAATTTGTGATATCCACATATTATCAAAACAGTTTAAACGTCAAATTGGTGCCGATAGGCTATTACTGTTAATCTTCTATAAAAAGTGTATACTAGTATTAAGTTGGACATTCGAGACATTACTGTTAATCTTCTATAAAAAGTGTATACTAGTATTAAGTTGGACATTCGAGACAGCCGTGTGTATCTCATAATCACCCCAAGATCCAGAGATGCAGAAACACTCAGATCCCATCGGTGCGATATAGACACAATATAGTTACAATAGTTGTCGTTTAAAGGACAAAATCTTGTTATTTGGACGCCTACGGACACATTTTACAACTCCGACACTTTCTGTGTGCATTTTTGTAGACATACGAATATGTAGAGAGGGTTTTGTAAAAAGACATAGATGTTCACAGCGAAGAGATGTTGTTGATATTCAAAGTAATATTGTTGTAGAGTTAAGTAAATCTAGAATGGATTAGCAGGTTATTAGTTAACTGTTAATATTTAAAAAGTAAAATGTAAAACATATGTGTCAATTTCACCATTCGATCCATTCCAATATATTTAATTTATTCATTAATATTAAATTACACTAGATAAATTATGAAAAACTATATTTTAAAAATGATCATTACCTAAAATAAATAAAAAGAAAAGTGCGGAAAGAGGATTAATTATGCAAATAAAATAACTAAAATATCTTTAGGAATAAATTATTATAATTATTAAGGTATTCCTTAACTCGAAATTTCAAGTGTATATTTTACTTTTAATTATACAATATGCTCGAAAGTGCAAACCAACCAACCATATATTGATGTAAATATACAAATTAATTAAATAACTAAATAAGTACTACTTGTAAAACGTTTTGTTAATAAAAATGGCGTCCTATCTACGCGTTTCGACTTATCCCTTTCCCCACATCGTTGGCTTATGTTCGCGCGGCGAACATGGCCGAGGAGCGTTATTTCTCTTTTATCAGCGTGGCAACACTGCCTACATAACTCAGCCCGCCCGGCGTTGCCAGTTAAATGTTGTCATTAAAATAGGCTCGCCAATTGTAGAAATGTTTATTTTTTATTATTCACTCACTTATTTACATGTTATTGTAATGCTTTTGCAAATAAGTCTTTTGTACTTAGTTTCGTGTTTTTATTAATAAAAAATGTTGGTTAGTTTTTATTTGATTGTAAATTTGATTTTATTATTTAATGTGAATACATGTATTTAGATGCACGTTTGGATTTGTTTTTTATATTGTATAACTATTATAAAAGTGATTCTAAAAAAACTAAATAAGTTAATGTATATTCTATAACTTTGGATTAATTTGACACTATATTAAGTGTGCTGTGAGTATATAATTTTATTACAGTAGTCTCCTTTAAAATATCTTTAAAATCTACTTTACAAAAGTTATGGAACTTTTTTCAGAATAATATCATGTATATTTTTCGAAATAATTGTTTCGTATAAACACAGTAACATCGTCTCTTAAGCACACTTCAGCGATGTTTATTATTGTGCTTGTTTACGTCATAAAATTTTATGCATCGCGTTTCCGAGGACTACACGCTGTAGCAACATTGGAGGGATTACATGGACCCAAACACTGGAACAACACTTGTTACAAAACACCAATATATATTTTCGTGTGGCAAAATCACTTCTACACAATTCTCAACTCTATGGTTTTAGGATAAGAACGCATAACTCCATTATAGATACGAACTTAGTGTGGTTATTTCACAGAAATAATGCTTGGAACCGCTTCCTTAGAACACTTCTGATTTGGATGGTGACATGCCAAATGTCATAATTTGGTAGCTTTGGTTGCGTCCAGTTTTAAGGGTTGAATAAAAGGTCTACACTTGAGTCACAGGCGAAAGGTCGTACAAATATTTTATACTTAGCTTTTCAAAACTCCATAATGCTTACCTCACGACCCTTCTTCTTGTTTATTCCTATATTTTCCCGTAATATATGCCTTATGAGTATGTAAACTGCCATAGAGAAAGCTGCTATAAACTTATAAGGGTGAGGTTACATTACAGAGAGGTCGGCACCCGTGTCACCGCCGATAAAGTTCGTCCATTTTAACTTGAACTGTGATGTAGGTCATCCATGTTCAGTTTTGTTTGTAGAAGGCGAGTCAAGAGGGGTCAACCGTGTCATTTGTCGAGGCGCCTATTCAAATGAGTACCGTCTTTGACTTGGAATCAAAGTGTGTCGATGACAGTGTATAAGCGATCGCGGTTTTTAATTAGTGTTTTAATTATGAAATAACGTATTAAATAACACTTCTTCAGCATGAATGGGACTTATGCTGGAATGCACAAAAAGGGAATTCATTCCAAAAATATTTAAAGCAAGTTTTTTGCAACACCCGTTGAGAAATTCCTCTGTAATCAGTTGGTTAGTTGTTTTTAAGATATTTGTATTGGCGTCATGGAATTAAACTTAATAAATACCAGTCTTCCAATTTTTTTTTTCGACAATTACGACATTTTTCTTAATTTACTATCGAATCAAAACATGATCTCAACTGATCTGTATGTATGCCAAGAATTTTTACAGATCTTTATTGCTTTAATCATCATATTATGTTACTTAATAATTATAACAACTTTTTTGTCTACATACATACCGGCGTTTTCAAATCGCTTACGCTACATCTACCGCCATCGCTCACACCTTGGACCTATTCCCGAGTATCTCACACTATTCCCGTAACACAATATGTTAATGCCGGACATTTCTTTGCCTCCTGTCAACTGCTAATGATTTTTTTCCCGTAAATATTTCTCGCATTGTTAGCGTGGTTTCCTAACACCCAAAAGGATTTACATATACATTTTGAATTTAAAATTGTCGCGAGTATACTAAAGGCAGTAATAATACGTGTAAAATTAAATAAAATTGACTGAATTGCTCAAAAAATATAAAAAGTTGTTTATTTTTCTGCTTCGGTTATTTCATAAACTGTTGAGGTGATTTATTTTGTTCTTAGGAGAAATGAAATATATATAGATGTATTTTTAGGGTTCTGTACTCAAAGAGTGAAATTTTGTTTTCATTGGTAAGACTCCGCTGTCCCTTTGTCGGTCTGTCTGTCACCAGCCTATGTCTCGTGGCTAGTGATAGCTAGACAGTTGAAATATTCACAGATGACGTATTTCTGCTGATAAAATACTTAAGGGCGGCTCGCAAAAACAAACGTTATTTTTTCGTTTTTTTATAGATAATGGTACGGAACATTTCGTGCTCGACTTCGACTCGCACTTGACCATTTTCTTATTTGCATATCAAGCCTAACAATTAGGGAGATGGGCTACCAGGTAGAAAGTAGTCATCGTCGCCTGGACATTTGCAAAACCAGAGGAGTCAAAAATGCGTTGCCTTTGAAGAAGCTACTTTGCACCGTTCTTGAAGGAATCTATGTCAGAGTGCTTCGGGAATACCTCGGAAGGAAGTTCAAATTACCATTGTCACAAACTTCTTTTTACCATAATTTAACCTTGTAAAATAAGCTCGTATAATATGAACTTTAACGGGGTTAATTCAGATTTTTGTTAGAATATTTTTTTGTTTGTACTTGCATGCGAATTTTTCAATAATATTTTTTAAAAGGCAGTCCGTACTGCATGACTGCATACTCCCAGACACAAGTTTAAAGTCACTCGGCACTGCTAGCCCATCTGCTTAACCTATAAATCTGTCATTAAAAGAGAACTTGACTTAATAGATATCCTAAAGAATGTTGTAAAATACACAGTATATTATTATGTAAGTATATTGTTAAATGCATTCAGAATAGGATAAAACTCCATTCTTTTAAAACAGTTATGCTTTCCGCTTTAATCCGTATCGCTTATGATAACAATTACACACTTGTATTTAGTTAAACAACTTAGTAGCATTCCACATTCGACTCGGTGTCCGTGTGTTACCAAATGTTGTCTGTTTTTCACTTTGGGTGTCAAGTTAAGAATATTCAAATATGGCGCTTTTTATCTATGTCTATTGTCTATGGAAGCGGATTGTCTATTGAAGTTTTTATTTATTTGTTTTAATCTTTGAGTCACAATTTAGATTTACAATTTTATCTATGGTTTTACAAATTTTCTTTTTTAAAAGTAGGATATACGTGTGACTTATAATAACTTGAATAAAAGGGATTTAATGCAATATTTGAATTTTGGGAAATAACAAAATTGCGTTCATATTTGTCGATCCGTGTGGCGGACCGGTCACCATATCGGTTTGACACGCACTGGGTTCCGGCTTTGATACCCGGCCAGACAGACATGTAAATGATGAGTTTATATTCTGTTTTGGGCCTGGGTTTTTGTGTATTCGTCTTTGTGTGTTCTCGGTACCCACGACATAGGAGAAAATCCTAGGGGATACAAGTGTAGTTAGCGTTTTTTTTGTGAGCTCCTTGAAGCTCTTCAATATTAGTAACATTAAATTCATGATAGTACATTACTAGCATAAAATCATCAATTCACTAGACGATAGATTACTTTATCAGAAGTGATTTTAAGAACTTAACTTAATTTTCCGAATTGTTACGTTTGTTCCGTTTCGTTCAAATTTTGCCATTTTTTTCTACATATACAGCGAGATAGAAGACACTTTTTATTAATTTATCGTACGTAGTTAGATTGCACAGTAGTTTTATCCCAATACAGCCATATTGCACAATTTCGTCTATCATTATTCCGAGAACTCGTTTCCAATATCGATTAGAATTGATGTCTCGAACGCTATCGGTAGTCGGTCGATGACATTTTCCTTAAAGTCCCGTTATAACCTTTATTCCTATAAAAATACGGTTGAAAATCGCGTCTAACGTAAGCGGGATTCAGTTTTGTAGTAATATACTCCTTTTTGTTTTTATGTCTAATTAATGTATGCAAACGGACCATAATGATGCCATCTATGGAAACGGATGCCAAATTATTGTAACGTAACAAAACTGTAGACTATTTCGTTAAGTAAGTGTTATATCCATGATTTACGTGGATTTTCTATTTAAAAATACATTACATAACTAAAAGATTGTAAAATATTTTCTTAATTTTTTTTTAATTATTTTTTCTGTAAAAAAATAGTCAAAATAATTTACTGGTATAAAAAGAATAACATTTGATTAAAATATTATTTTAGTCTCAAATAAAATAGTGGTTAAGATCCGTAAATTTTGCTTAGATATCTATATATTTTTTTTGTAATGGAAACAACTCAGTATAGGGCTGATTTAGGGCTATACCGGACTCCCAGTGATTCCATAGCCGTGATGACCTACTCGAGGTCTTGTCGCTTGGACCCCCTTTAAAGCCCTTTAATGGGATGCTGGAGAACTTCATCCCATCTTGAGAGGCGCACAGGGACACCGCTCGATTTTCAAGGCCTACATATATAATCAAATCATATCGTTATTATCAGCTATGTTTACATTAACATACATTACATCGGTGTTAGAAGGTAGAAATAGTCATAGATGTGTCAGTGGTGCTTACAAACAAACTACAAAGAGTTCTAGAATAAAACATTAAAAACTATTTTCGACATCACAGACAGACAGAAAATAATATTGTATAAGGTATGTTACATTACACAATACTATTTTATTATTATAATTCACGAGACAAAGATGTTATCGGATTCGAAAGAATTTTAGGGTATATTAATATTCTGGAATTTATAATTTATGAAATCCGCTGATAAGAAACGAAATAGACCTCTTTTGTGAGCGAATGTGGGTGTAGGGACTGAATTCTTGTGAATGCATAGGTACATTTGTTATGCGAATTCGATAAATAATGTATCTTACTAATATGATGAATACGTGGGGATGTATGTGTGTTTGTTACTTTGTAACACAATAACTACTGGTCGGATTTAGCTGTAATTTGGCACATAGATGGTTGATGACGTAGATTAAGACATAAGATTCTCATTGCCGTGGTAGACGTAAACAAAGCGGGCGGAGCCGCGGGAGTATCTTAGTTCAAAATATTGCGCATATATGCGCATATCGTGAGTACCCATTACATATTAAAATGTGTCAATCTTCATGATGTAATACAGAACAAAACTGCTACACATTTTCTGGATTTTGTAGCTTAGTCTCTTTTGTCGCCACTTGAGATATCTATATTAATATTATAAAGCAGTAGAGTTTGTTTAGTTGAACGGGCTAATCTCAAGAACTACTGGTTCGAATTTAAAAAAATATTTTTGTATTGAATAGTATATTTATTGAGGAAGGCTATAGGCTATATAACATCACGCTATATTTG
>DWLI01004918.1:0-10469 GCA_018249915.1 Cecropterus dorantes dorantes
ATAAAATTTCGCATAGATGTAGCTTATTTACTGTCAACTTATATACTACTTTTTTTTGCGCTTTTTGCAGATATCGACCATTTTTTAGTCCCGTATCGAAGCTAGTTATAAATAAAAAAGTATTAACTTACGTCCTAGTGTCGACGATTTCAATGATATCCGGATTCTTGCTATAATCCGTCACGATGGTCAGCGCCTCGATGAGGTGGGTCACGGAGATGATCAGGTCACCCTTTACATAAATATTAATTATATCTTATCGTAATCATTAGGTTTAAACTAATCTGGTAAACGCAAGGGGATGGGAATCTGTTCAGGGGGAAGTCCAACACGATGGTCGAAAAAAAAAAGTTTTCGAAAAAAATGTTCGAAATGTGTGTGATATAGGTTGGGTAAGTGAAAATCAACTGGAGTCGTGAAGGTTCTCCACGGCAGGCTAAATGTGGAATTAACTTCCTCCCAAGCTATTTTCAGAGAATGTCATAGTATATGCAGCATTTCAAAAAAATGCAAATACGTATTTCGTTAGTGGCGATAACACGTAGCTTGTAGAATAGTAAGAGCTGCTTCAACGATAAAGCTAAGCTAAGCTAAGCTAGTAGTATTTAAACATATATTTTGATTTCACAATATCCAGCTAACCTTGGCCTTCTTGAGCTCTTTGGGCATTTTAATGTAAATAAGACACGTAAGCTACGTGTTGTTGTCACAGACAGAGCGGTAAGCAGTGCTTCAGCGACGAGCTAATAGTATTTAAACATATACTTTGATAATATTCCGGCACAATCCAGCTCACCTTGTACTTTTTCAACTCCTGGGGTATTTTACGGAGTATAAGACTATCAGCCTCCTGAGTGAAGACGAAACGCTTCTTGTCGAGTGGTAAACGGTACTTCAGAAATGAAAATACAAGGGAAAAAGACAAACCCACTGAGTTTCTTGCTGGATCGTCTCAGTTAAGGTCGTGTTTCGATCCGGTGGTAGAGTAAGAAAAAAATTGTAATTGACAATTTGTAAGTGCCACCGTAGGCCTATGCAAAATGAAGATATTTCATTTCATTTCAAGCTAGTAAAAATGAAACACTATTTTGTTTTTAGAATATCCAGCTCACCTTGTCCTTTTTCAGCTCCTGGGGTATTTTAATGAGCATGAGGCTATCAGTCTCGTTGGTGACGACGACACGTAGCTTGTCGAGTGGCAAGCGGTGTTTCTGCTTATAGGTCTTGCGCGCGGAGCCGTCCAGCACATATAGCGCTCGGTCCGAGGCCAGCAGCGTCCTCTCGCGGGGCTTGTACCCGCGCCGGTCGTACTTCACCGCCTCGCATGAGTACTGCGGATGTGAGCGTTGGATTAATGTGTATGGTTTTTAATTGGGTTTTGTTTAATTGAAATAAGTGCGGGAACTAGTGGGATCCTAATGGGAGTTACTTAGGTTAGGTTTAAAGATTCTTTATTCTCAAATAAAACTTTACAAGTCACAACAAGTTGTTTACGGCCGCACGTGGATATTATTTATAGATTGAAGTAGTAGCGGCTGATTAAGTACTTTTTTAGAAGGGGTTTTATCGAATAAAGGCTCTTAAGGATAAGTATAATAAGAAATCTTTTGTTAAGAAGGATGCTGTATTTTATATTTTAAGGGTTTTGGGTGAAGGGGGGCGTGGTTAGGAGTCCCCTTTCTGAAAAAATCTTGGGTGAAGGACGAATTTAAATGGCATTTACATTTTTGAAAAAGCTTAACCTAGGGGGTTAAACACCCTCCTTGGATTCATTAATAGGTGTACTTGAGCATTTCAATAACATTTTCGGATCAGACTTAATGAAAATTAACAAATAGGTCCAAAATATATAGAGTACAAGTAACCTTTTTGACGGTTTTGTCAGAAAAATAGAAGATACTATGGTCAATTTGTGTGTAAAACTTACAATAAGCTGTTCGCCAGAGAGCCAGGCAGGTGAGGCCATGAAGGTGTTCCTCAGGACTTGATGCTCTGACGTCAGCCGGTCCTCCAGGAAACGTTCCGCGATGCTGCTTGGGTAGCTGTTCTTCTTACCTGATAGGAGGAAAATATTATTATTATTTTATGAAACATAACATTATATTATAACGCTATATCTCATAAATATCATTGCAATGGTTATCTAAAAAAAAAAACATTAATTTTATTAAATGCCTAACTCATTTATAAGGAATAAAAATTGTTTGATGTATTTAGAGACAATAAGGGCTCGGTAACTTTCGGATTTGCAATTTTGAAATATCTGAGATCTGATCTCATATGAGATCTCAGCAGTGTCTCAATTTTACTTTAACGGATTGTTTAATTGTCTGTTTGAGCCAATTTAGAGCTAAAATAAAAGCTGTATTATTTCGACAGTTTGCTATAAAATAGTTATGCTGTCCGAATTGAATAACGGGAAGTTCTGTCTTTTTCTTATTGTTATGAGAGTCAAAAGTATCCCGTGGTGCAGCTTCTACTGCTCATTAATTATAATACTTACTTCTCCCATAACGATAACATATTTTTAATACAAGTATTAAATTACCCTTGAACATCTTCTCGGCGAGGACCTTCAGCTCAAACTGCTTCTTGTCCTGTGGAGCTAACGCGAGGCGGTACTTTCTGGCGAGGTGGACTCTATGTAAACGATGTAGCTCCTTGGAGGCCTCCTGGCAGGTGGCGGGGCAGGGAGGCCACGTGAGGTCCAGCACCCTGGTCGGCAGCCGCGTGGCCAGTCGCTTCAGCCAGTGCACCTTCGCGATGCCGAGGAAACGACGGTTTTCTGGTGTCTCTGGGCCGTTGCGTGTGATGAAACCTTTAAAAAATGTTACTAATAAGCGATATTTCCTTTTTTTTGGGAATTTAATCAGTGTTCCTTAATATTAGGAACACTTGACCTATTTGTATGAATTTTTTTCTAAAGAGTATTCAGTCTGATGTGAAGTGACCTCTATCACATCTTTCATCAACTTTACATAGGATTTTAATCTATCCTGTGGTTGGCTCCATCCAAAGATTAATTTGGACTGTGTTGTTTAAGTATCCTTACCACATACTATGAATTAAAACACAGGTAAACACGGTTGTTATAAAACAACAATACGTGGCGATAATGTCTCTGAAGAGGTACCAAGAGTCCCACCAGTTCAAAAAATTCTCAGTTATAACTGTTCTTTCTACCACATTACATCCCAAAAACATATGACTTCTACGTATAAGTGCTTCCCACCTTTGATAAACGACCTAATAACGTCAGCAGCCTTTCTCCTGCGATCCCGTAGCCTCTGCGCCAGGAACCTCCTCACCCACTTCTGGATGACGATGGCAGCGGCCCTCATCTTGAGGTACTGCTTCCGTTGCCAGTAGCCTCGCCAGCGGCTCTGGATAATGGTCGCGATGTCGTTCTTCTTGATCTGGTAAGCGTCTTCCGTTTCGAACAGCGTCTTCGGGAAGCGGATGAAGATTTTCGTGCTGGGGAAAATAAATAAGGGAGAGATAGAAAGAAATCTTAAAATTGTAGAAGAATTGTTAATTGGGATTATACAACAAATTAATATTGACAAACGCAGGAGTCGTCTAAATAAATGGCGGAAGACTATGTGGTGTTCCTCAAGGATTTTTTGCCTTGTAGTCCGATGACTTCAGTCAGCTTACGCTTTCTACACTATTAGCCCAACACTAAGATTTTTTCTGTGTTATGGGTGTCATAACATATACTAAGAAAAATATACAAACACCCAGATTCAGAACAAATCCAAATTCATCTTTTAGACATAAGTCAGGCGGGTTGTCATAGCTTCTCAAGCTAAGTTCTACGGAGAATAATAATTTACGAGTAGTATTACTACCTAAATTACACAAAGGTTCAAAAGACAATTAAGTGGAAATAGAAATTTTGAAATAACAGGCAAAGATATAATTTTCATTTGAAATATTTTTATGGTATACTTACTTGCCCATTCTGTAATCCTCTCTATCATAGTTGAGGACTTCCACCAGCTTCTGCACGCCCACGCGCGCTGGTCCTTGGAAGTTGGGCCACGTCTCCGCGCTCAGGCACTTGTATCTTGGGAATAAATTAGCCATTATTATTACATAACGAATAAATTAATATAGAGGAAGGAACTTTAAACTTACACTATAACTATGCAATAAGATGACAATATTAATAATAATTATTATAAATTAGCCGCAGTTTTAATCGTGTTTACACTAATTTATCATGACTTTAAATTCTTATCGCTTTGAAAGAGTCCCTTTAATTCTGTAGTTTTAGTTTGATATGATATCAAACACTCAGACAGAAAATACACTCAGTCTAATAATTATAAAAAAATGTGTTATCACTTATTTTAGTCTTATGAGTTATCTTATTAAACTTACCTCTCAAGGAAGGCATCATAGGTCCTCCTGTAGGCGAAGCCAGCTCGCCGCACCCTTAGATTCTCCATCAAACCGAGGTATTTAACTTGGTGGGACACTAGCTTGTCGTCAAATTGCACTGGAAAGATAATTTGTGGGTTTAACAGGGACGATTTTTTCTTTGGAAATTACTTTTTAAAAGTTTAATTAAGTCCGTGTAACTTACTTCGTTTTAGACAGGCTTCACGAGTAGACGCTATTTTGTATTACGTTAGATCGCTCTAGGGGCGTAGCTTTGTTAAGAAAGAGTTTCAAATGATAAAGGATCTCCGTAAATTTGTTGACAAACAAAAAGTTACTCCTCCTACTTCAGATTTTTTTTGCTTATCTTAAAGAAGTTGGACCCGAATCCCAAAACCCTTTAATACGCCCATGCCTTGCTTTCTAAATTAAGAGTGGTACAACGTATCGGCATTTCCATTTGAAACTATCGATATCTTACTTCAAAACAAATGCGGGACCTTTCCCGTTCCTGAAGTTGGCCTTAGGTCATAATTCTATTTTAGTGACAATTGATAAAGGAGTTTTAAGTAGTTATTATTAAAATATCCGTAGTAGGGATTTAATAATGCTTACTAGGTTGCTTGAAATCATTGGGCTTGATGCATCGGATGTAGGAAGGCTCTTTGCTGCTAAGGATCTTGATAAGCTCGTTAAGAGAGTTCTTGAACTGCGTTATCGCTGTCTCCGGACGCTTCTTGCTGGCCAAGTTCAGGTCCTGGAAGATATAAATAAAAAAATGCTATAAAAATTTTGGACAAAAGTTTGAAAAAAAACGTTTTTGATCTTAAACGAATGTAATTCTATACAAGTGGCATGCAACTTTACCTAGTCAATAGTTCAAAATTTCAGTGTCATCGTTCTTCACAATTGAGCGTTTAAAAATCGCTATCAAAGCAAGATCGCTTAAAGAAATACAATTTAAAATACTTAATGTATTGTGAACGTATTTTTAGAGACTATAAAGACTTAGGTTCTCACTTAGAGCTGTATTTACCTTTGTACCTTGATATTAATATAAGATTATTGGCGTATTAGGACCTATCTGTCATAAGTAATTTCTGAGTTCATAAATGAAAATTTTTAAAGTCCGATTACATGACTTTGCTCTTGGTACTTTAATATAAAAACAACAAAGATTTATATACCTTGAAACAGGAGCCAACGATGGGGTTCCCACTGGATGCCATCAGGCTCTGGATGTCTCTGAACAACAGATCGTTGTTCTTCTCGAGGAAAGTGTTGACGTTGTACGTCACTTCTCCAGCGTAGTGGACCAGGCAGAACTCCTGAGGAATAAGGGGATTTACATTAATGTACATAAAAAAGAGTTTAACTAATAAGCGAAAATAATAATAAGGTATATAATATTATAATTATTTCTGTTGAAACGCTATTGTAATGAATTAATTAGTATAACTGTGTTACACGTCTATAAAAATAATAGTGCATTTTTTCTGTACTTAAGTCTTAAAATCGAAACTACCCTAATCTAATCTACCCTACCTACCCTCGTACCTACCCTAAGCTAATCAATATTTGTTATAATATAATAATTGTGATTTCTCTGTTACATTTTTTTTGTAAAATCTTTTGAGAAATGACAGATTTAAATGAAATGATTGCGATAAGACAGAATAAATAGGAATATTGTTAAGAAAAAAAAAATAGTTGCAAAAGTGTAATTTGAGTTGGTGGTAGGTCCGCGTGTTTGTACATGGCATATTTATGTATTCTATATTTTTTTCCGTCTGTTAGTCTTCGTATCTGAAATTGTATCATAAACTACTTAGTTTAATTTAAAGTATCCATTTTTATATGAGATATAAAGTATTACGTTTATATTAAAGTATTGACAATTAATAGTGCGTGTCTTGACAAAACATTTGAGTAACATTCCATTAAAATCTATTTTATCACAATTAATAAGATTTCAAGTTATGACCTTGGGTCACAGTTTGTTTTGAATAAGTATAGTCGTTTACAACCCCAAAGACAACGAAGACAAGAAAGTTCCAATAGCTGCCTCGTTTGACCTTGATAATAATTGACCTAGAACTAGTCTATTGTCTTAATCGTTAGGTGACCTGTATTGTTCAACTTTCACTATAGCGGTCGGACGGATATGCGGAGAGTTCATAGTTTAATCCTTGGCCAGGAAAATCTTCATTAAGACTGTGTGTACGTGAATTTAGGTGTCAAATTATTGATATTTGTGTGAATTTTCGGCACAAGATGTTTTATACACGAGGGAATATAAATAAACGTTCGAAAAATGCATTAGTTTCATATTTATATTTTTTCATATTCATTCATATTTTATACATATTCAAGTAAGTATACAATAAGAACTGGCATCCTATTTTTTGGAAAACCACATTAATTCTCCATACACGGTAATCTTCGAAGCCAATCAAAAGATTTTAATTAAATTTTGCGTGTATACGTATAGTGGGCCTGCTTCAAGTAAATAATCTTATTAGTTAACTTCCATTCCAAATTTTGTGATAGAATATCATATCCTGAGCTCATTAGTAAATCTAAAAATATTGTTTCGTAAACTTTAAGACATGTAACTCACATCTCGTCCCATTGTCTTCTGCGTGCGGATGTCCATCTTCCGATGCGACTTGTAGTGTTTGTGGCCGTCGAGGTGTTGTGTCAGCTTCTCCAGGAACGAGGCGTCGGATGCATCACCAGGTCGAAGGCATTCGTCGTCCAGGATTGCGATTATACCTGCAAGATATTATTTATCCTCTAAGTAGGGGGATAGCGATTTCGTATACTAGAAAAGATGCTGTCGCATTGCCAATCTCTAATGTCTCTTGTAATGCTTTTCAAGTGCAGTATAACAGCGCATTTGGAGTACTTTAGTAGGAACTTCCAATAATTAACTGAAGATTATTTTGCTATATGTGGTAGCCATGGGCGTATATAATGGTGGGCAGTTAGGCGGTTAGGTAGGAGTTAGTTCTCGGGACCCTTAGTATAGGCGAAAAAAAATGTAATTGTTTTTGTCGATAAATTCCGGAGTCTATTTATTCTGGACTGAAGTCGTCGACTTGAATCATGGGGTGAGAGATTGTTGGCGAAGTCAGTTTAATAAAGAGCCAATTAAACGATTAAAGACAATCAAAATAAACAATGCAAACATACTAGTACTAATATTTCAAAGTTTAGTTATATGAAAATTACTAAAAAACCTAACCTCCAGAAATTTCCTTAGATTCAAACATAAAGTTACCTCGGTGCCTTGCTTCAATGAGGTCGCAGATGACGATGTTGTTGAAGTACTCCACGGGCTCCCACTCGATGCCCTCCCGCAGGTACTCCTCCTGCTCCTGCTTCAGCGTCAGCTGGATGAACAGCTGTTGCAGCTTCTCGTTGCAGTAGTTTATGCAGAATTGCTCGAAGCTACGAGACATTTCAATTACGTCATTAGAAACATGACAGTAAGGATAAATCAATTTTGCAAGTAGAACGAGTACCGTTCGTCCGGTGAGATACCACCTCAACACCTATTTTAAAGTGCAGCAGTTCTGCGTTTGGGTGTAAGGGTATTGGTACTGGCTACTACTGTATTTGCCTTTTAGAAATGGCATCGTATCTGTGATCCGACTGCAGGTAGACCCCGTATTATATGGAGTTGATCACAAATATCTTGACTACAGCTTCTGATTTAAATATATCCTTGAAAGACTATATATTTATGCTTTACAGTAATTCACTATTTTATATCTATGAAGTATGAATAAATACATATATTGATAAAGTAAATGCGCTGTTAAATATACTTCCATACATACTCGTAATTCGGATGCAATTTTTATGACTTGCTATCGCATAAGCGAATCTTAAGTCAGCTAACCTGCCGTAATGCAAAATTGTATCATACTTAATTAAAAAATGCATATCTTTTGTCTTTTGGTGATATTACCTGTTCTTTGGGAATATTTCGAATCCATAGATATCCAGGATTCCAATCACCGAAGACCAATTGTCCTTCTCCTTAGGAGCAAGAGAGGAGTTCAGTCTTGCTACCAGCCAGCTGAAGTGCTTCTCGTATATGGCTTTAGCCAGGGCGTCCCTGGCGTACTGTGCCTGCTCGACGTCCAAGGGAGTGTTGACAACGTCACTCCTCGCCTCGATGGTACGGCTCGTGAGGGCCTCGCGGAGTTTGGTTGCGTCGACTTTGAGGAGCTATGGAAACAATAAAATTACTTTAACTTGGTTGTTACCTAGTTCCTCTTTATATTAGTTTATGTATTTGCGCGTTTTCAGATCATATGGAAGTATTAAACAAGAATACTGATCAAAAGTGCCGCCCCCGCCAATTTTTATACCATCTTCATTATTTCAGCCATCAAATGTCCTAACTTATGGATGTTGGGCTATACGTGGACTACAACCTCAGATAATATCAGGACCTAACTTGAGATTGGCTTGGCTGCGTTGCTACCCCTGAGGACTGAGTTGGAACGCCTCGACAGCCACACAGCAGCGCTTAATGTAGCTGTTATTAGGTAGAAATTAGTTTAGTGGTGGTGTCCTTGGAATCGAACCACAAAAGGTACCACCTACACGTAAAGCCTCGATACCAGTCTACCGAATTCAATGTTTTTTTTTAGATTGGCATGGTTGGTTCCAGTTATTGCGCTGTTGTCCTGATACTTATTTGAGGAACTAACAGAAACGTCTAACCGCAAACCGCTGCCTACTACATAGCGTCTTATTCATTAGTAACATAGAGGAAATTAATAATTTTAAACTTAAAATATATAACACATAATGTTTTAGTGATTATTTACATGTTTCAAATTAAAAGGAAGTGCCAAATGTGGAAACGGCAGCGGTTAATCGCTGTGATAACAAAGGTCATTCGAATGGTAGATAATAAATGTAATTTACAAAGTATTCGTAATATTTTGAATTAGTCATATAATTATATAGCTTGCATAATTCATGAAAGTTTTTGTTAACTCCTATATGATATACGTACTGACTATTACATAAATATATATACATCTACAATCATTTTTTTTTAAATATTACATCTTCACTGTAGTGATTTTAAAGTAAAAGATTTACAATAAAATTGGCACAAATTTTGCGAAGCAATTACCGCCGAACGCATAAGATGGTAAAATGAGCATCTCATTCTTGTTCCGTAAAACCTACTTCTCGTAAGATAATATTTCCAAAATCGTATGCGGTAAAACGCGTAGTCCAATACAATGCCTCACTATCATCATGCTATCATGCAATCGTAGGCAAACGAAATCGTAAAAGTATTTACATAAGCAATTTAGAACAATGGACCTAGCGCCGAGCCTTGGAGCACACCCCGCTCCAAAACCTATTCAGACGTACGTTGAGAATGTATACAAGAAGCGAAGCATTAGCAAAATAATAAACATCGCCGTGTACAAGAGCTAGGTAGATTAGTGTCTGTTGTTTATTTTGTATTACGATTAGTTGCTCAATGTCTGATGCATTAGCTAAGACGGTAGCCTCACGTCACTTATGTCTTACGTAATGTGTTTCAATTAGGTCAAAAAGTAGTATTTTATCAATACTTATTGTCATCCCTATTTAATTGTAATGTAAAATGTATCCTAATTATTCGTAACTGGATGGTTATAGCATTTGTGTTTATTTTAATATTCATTTTTGTCTATTTTAATGTTCAGTATATTGATAATAAATATATAAACATACACATTATACGATTATTATTCAACGGATCCAAAATTTATTACCTTCTTCACATTTTTAATTACCCAATATTTATTAGGGTACAAATTTTTAACACGGACTCGCTTTAAGTAACAAGTAAGGAATTGGCTTTAAAAAATATCATCGAGAAATCGTCTGATTCCTCAACAGGCCATGGGATAGGTGACAATGTTAGTTGCTACCGTGTAGTAGCTGATCGTCGGGACTCACGCTAGTCGCTACCATTTCCCAGGCAGTCACATAGGCTTACTTATACTTATTTTAATTTTAATCAATATTTGCAACATTCGGTATTGATTCGAAACCTT
>DWLI01004919.1:0-10466 GCA_018249915.1 Cecropterus dorantes dorantes
CCATTTGAATGAACTTAAATCTCCAGGACTACCTATGTCCAAAGCATAATTGTCGCTTTCCGTGCTTTGTATGTGTGGAATACTATAAAATCCACCCCATACACCCTGATGAAGAGAAAAATAATCGTTAACTAATTTATTTATATGTCATGTTATATTTTATGTAATCCGTAATTATATAAGCGAAAAATCTGCATTTAGACATGTACCTATTATTCCCTGACTGACTGAAAAGTTATCAAGTTTTTTAATCTTACCACGACTTGGGTTCATTCAAGAACTAACTTACTTTTTGTAGTACATTAACAATAAGCTCCTTTTCCAATTGTTCCTTGTAAAAGGGATCTTCTTGGTCGAATGGTGGAGCATTGACGTCATTAATAACAACTGAGACAATTCGATTGCCGTATTCTTTATTTAGAATTCTTGCAACCCCTAAAATTATAATGACAGGTATATTTATCACTTTTAATTAGAAACTAAAATGTTTTTACACAGCAAACATAAACAATTTAATTGAAGTTGTATTTGTATCGGTGAATTAAAAAAAATGAAACTAAAGTTAGTTTTTTTATCGACATAAAGATAATAAATACCTGTAACACCGTTGTATGGTTGATTCACCGAAAGTAAAATGATGTTTTTCTTTGAAACTAAATCTAAATACACTTGTTGCAGCCATGAAAATTTATAACTGTTGTTAATTTCAATGCAAGAAACTGCACCGTAACCGGTATATTTGTGAGATTTTTTAAATAAAATCAACACAGAATCATTGTTAACGTGGATAGCAGAAATAGGAGTAAAATATTTATTATTAACATTATCTTCGATATCTTTCGATTTTTGTAACGCCAATACAAAATTGTTCATTTTCAATCGATTGTGTAATCGGATTATTTTCTGCAAAAAAAAACATATCAGTAATATACTTTGTGATATTTTACGATTTAAATATTATTTAATCAAATACTTGTTAACGATATACCTGTTCGTCTTTAAACAAATCATTGACAACAAAAACATTAATTGTTTTATTATCATCTTCAACGTAAGCGTCATCATCTGGCTGCTTTATTTGAATCATCTCAATTTCTGCATTTACATCAATATTATTTATAATTATTTGAATATCATTCAGCAGAGAAGTTTCAAATGCAGGATCGAATTTCATGTTAATATTCCCTTTTGTGACATTTTCATTTATTATTTGGAGATGTAGATGCAGAGCTGTTTGTAACTGAGGAGAAGTATTATTATATAGATAAATACATATAGACTTTCGAATAATTTGACGCAAAACCTTCGTTTATCATAAATTTATTGATACTTACATCAAATGTATTTGATGGAAAGTGTGGATAAAATTCTTTATTATTTAAAACATCAGGATCTTTTGGAATTATCTGTCTATGTTCGAACACAATGTTTTTGAGTTGAAGACCGCCACACCTTTAAATGACGTAAAATATAATATTTCTTATTGCGTTCAGTGATCAGTCATTTATTGCATAAATACAGGTACATTGAGCTATGGTATATAAATACCACTCAGATTTATTATGACCTCTTGAACCGTACCTGGTAATCCCATAAAGTTTGTGTATGTCTACATCTATACAAACGTTTCCATTTTCGAATCGCGTACTTGTTTCATGGCCAAAAACGTCAATTTTTAACTCTTGTATCAATTTAGGAGTGCAAATTCCTGTATTACCATTTGCCAAAATGTTAAGTTGTATTATTCCATCAATTAATGTAGTCCAATCGTTATTCCAGATCAGAGTTCCTTTTTGATAATCCATACTAGCCGAATGTACTGATCGGAATTTATCTCTGAAACATTTGAAAGCATAAAGTCAATGTTTTTTGTTTCTGAAAGTAGCATAGATAATTTTATTACAGCTCACTAAACAACATAGCCAATATACTCACTTTAATGAATATGCATGTTGGTGTAACATTTTGTAAATATCGTCAGAATTCAAAGTGAGTTTTTTTTCAATCACAATATTGCTAGGGTCATTATCGAGCTTTTCAGAATCTTGACTGATAAAACCCGTTACTATTAATGTTCTTTCATATACCTTAAACATTGTACAATAAATAAATAAAAATGTTATCTTATAGCAAATAATGGATCGTGTTTATATATATTAATATTAATATGAATACCTCAAATCTATGACTATTTTTGTTAATTGAAATTGTCAATTTCAAAAATTCATTTGGGTCAATTATAACTTCGCCATGAAATTTAATATTTTTGAAGGTCACTGGCAGACGCTTGTAATTAATACCTATAGTCATTGCTAGCGTCTCCCAAACGAGTACTAATAAAGCAGACTCAGGAAATATATTAAGCCCTAAAAAATAAAATATAAATTAATACATATAGCAAAACTGTACCTATAATTAAATGAAATAAATTAAGCATAGTAATTTCTTGCGCTATTACACAAAATACATATGAAACAAATAACATTTTTGGTCAATCCGTACCATTTCTTACATGTCCTTTAATAAAATTATAGTCATCATCATTGATTGACATGATAAATTCTCGAATCCCTGGGGTAAGCACTTTCTTCTTGATTGGTTTGACCACAGGCCTGTTGATTACAGTTATATAAATTTAAAAAAATAACCATAATTTACGTTATATTTATGAAAAATAAAATTTTACAAATTATTTAGTCACTAGTTATTTAGTTTACCAGTTTTCACTGTGCTCCCATTCTACGAAATGGGATAAAAGTGGGGTCTCAGTTGATACAGGAAATTCAATTTTTGGATAAAGTTCTGCAATTTGTGGATTTACACCGGTTTCATATATTCTGAAAAAAAAAAGATTTTAGAATTTACAAAGAAAGATATTTAATGACAATTACAAAACATTATAAGTAAAAATAATGCTTTTTAAAATAAGTTCCTTAAATATTAGGTCTCGACAGAATTATTAGGTCCCTCTTCGAAGAAGACTCCACGACGGCAGAATCACTCTCTTAGGCTCCGTTATAACACGTAGTTGTCCGAGTTTCGATCGACGTCATCGCGATGGTGCTGCCATCTCTGAAAACTCGTGCCGCGCTTTGTTTAACGTCCAAACTTATGACCGTTTCCGACATACATATGATTCTAATCGTCACATCACACACATCACAATCATATATATAATATATGGTTCCAAAGGTCACAATCCGTCAAGCCGTTTGGGCTGTATGCATGCCAAAGATATGGACATACGGGAGAGGCCTATGTCCAGAAGTGAATTGATGCAGGCTAATTATTATGATGATGATATGTATACGCTCAAAAAACATTACCCTCCTTCTGAGGCAGTCGGGTAAAAAGAAAGGACATATACGATATAGTATACATTATTTAAAACTTTATGAATAACATAGCAAAAATTGGATACCCCTTACTTTCCTAGGGCTTGTAGTAAGAACTTTACAGAATCATCGGTTCCACGTTTGGTCAGTGGTATATTCACGCATTCAGGGTGTGACCGTCTCAAAATCGCTTGCATTAATCCATGTGGAGCTATTTCTATGATCACAGCGTTTTTCGGAATTAGCTTACTGGTTTCCTCGAAGTAAACCGGACTCTAAAATCATTCACTATGTAAGAATATTTGTAAAGTTTAACTCAAGAACGCATTTCAAACAAACATAGACGTTAGTTGATAGATCTATGATTTGATGAATATTTTTTTTTAAATATCGTGTGATTATGTTCAAAAACACTGTCGCTATGATTATAATTATACTTTTTAGAATAATACTATCACTACAACTACTAAACTACTGATAAAATCCGTTGCTATTGCCTTTCGTTCATTTACCTTTAAAGATTTTTTATTTGTTTGTATAAATTAATAAAAATGTTACGATCTTGTAAAAATATAATAAAACGTATTGCACATTCAGTCTCACGTCTAATTATAGAAAATGAAAAGAATAATCTTATATTATGTACTGCCTATTACCTGCGTAGGCGGTACTCGTATCAATTGACGAAAGAAATTTTGCTTTAAAAGTGAGCCATCAATTTTATTACCGTCTTTGCCTAATCTAGCTTGAAATTATAATTAATAGAAAGTATGACAAACTCAAATTTTCAATAGATAATATTGTCATTTCCAAGCAACACAAAATTTAGACGCTTTTATTCTGCAGTGGCTTGGATACGCTGTGAAATGGTCTTCTATATAACGTACCAACATATTGTTGACATGAAATTCTGGCGATGAGTATCTTGCAATAGGATCATTCCACTTTTCCTTCGGAAATGATGTACACAACCATTTTTCACTTCGTAGTTTTGGAGTCTTAATTACTTCTTGAAGACACGACTGAAGTTTTTCAGCTGAAAGTAACAAAATATGTACATATTTATATATTGTAGTACAATTAACGTGAGTGTATTTTTTATGAAGTTGAAGTTACCAGCAACTGCAGTGTATCTTGAATGGTACGATATTCCACAAGATTGTACTTCTTTTGCGAATATTCCATTATCTTGTAATTCTTTGACAAAATTTGCAACAGCTTCAGCCGGCCCAGATATAGTCGACGATTCATTGCTGTTGTGGCAAGCTATATCAATTTCAGGTGGCACACGTTTAACTAACTGTAAATATTAGCAAATTATATACAAACTTTTTGTAATACTTTTGACCATGAATAGTTATTTAACATAATTTATATTACATCTTTAAAACCCATTCCAACTGCTGCCATCGCTCCAGGAATGAATTTTGTGTCAATGCTCGCAAAGCCACGGCTGTAAGATGTGAGTATAGTTTCTTCTAAAGTGCTACAACCATCTGCGTAACCGCATCCCACTTCTCCAAGACTGTGTCCTAAAGATTATAAAAAGGTGCTTTAGTATATATCATACATATCTATTATATCATTACAGTATTTTAAATTAGCCCAATTTGTTGTATCAATACAAATTTCGTAATAAGAAATAAAAAAATGCTTATTGTTACGGTTATTAAAGATACCAGAACATTTGATGTTTCAAAGTTCCGGATGATGTATTATATCGGATTTCCGATTAGATCTTTAATCCTTTTATTTAATTTTACTTTAAGTAAGCGTGGCCTAATCTATGTATGAGTCTGCCACGTCAGAAATAGTTACATGTAAAAGATTATTAAAAATGTTCTAACCAATGATAAAGTCCGGAACTATACCAAGTTCTTTCAAAATATATGTTAAACCTATTTGAACAGCTCCAATACCGACAAAGCAATGCAGTATATTGTCGAAAATGTGTTTATCGTCATCAGTTATTATTTTAATAATGTCTATTCCTTTTGGAGCTAACACTTCATGGCATCTGAAAATTAAATTAAATTTATTTCATTTATGTTTTCTATGTTTTTTTATTTATAAAATATAATTAAGGTTTATATTTACATGTAAGTTTCAAGTTAAGAAGATTTTGTTTCCAAAGCTTCCGTATGAAAAGGTCATGAAAATTTTGAAACTTACCTCATAATTGCCTTTTTAAAAGTTGGAATCTGCATCAGACCAGCACCCATGCCAGGCCATTGTGATCCCATTCCACTGTACATAAAACAAATCGGTCGATCTTCTCCAGAGAAATATGAGGCGCTTTTAGTTAAACATATGGTTTGATTCTTATCATTCACGTCTAAAATGAATTTGGACAGAGCATGAGGAAGAGTAAAATTATATGCACTTTTTTCAATCTATCGATTTTTAGCAACAAGCAGTTTTATGTAAAGTTATTAAGACAACAGCGGCACATGACCACATGTTGGACAATTTAACAAAACATCTACTTAAAGTAATATATTTGTATATGCATTGCTACCCCAGAGGTTTTTATTTTTTTGACACAGATTAATCCCTTACTTCTTATGCTACGTTACCAGATGGCAAGGTAAAATACATTTGCAAAATTGGCACACTTGCCCAGGAAATGCCTTCTTACTCTTGCCTTTAAAAAGATAGACATTTCCAAGTTGCCAGGTCTCATGTAAATATATTGGTGTATGTATAAATATAATGGTATTTCTGAGGTAAGAACCATTTAAGGCAGACAATTTTACCACCGTAATGTACGATGATATTTATATAAACATTCAAATTTCAATTAAAGACTTATTAGATATTGTGATAAGCGCGACATTTTAAAGAACAGTTACGAATAAACAAATAGTCTTGATATTCGGTTGTTGTAGTAGTTTTATAAAATACATACATTACTTACCTAGAATAGTAAACCCGCGGCCAGTGTGATTCGGTGTATTCAATTTAAAAATATTATGAAAAAGTCCTATTAATTCGGGATCTAAAAGTTGAGTTTCTAAATTACTCAAAATTTTATGAACACAGTCCTCTTGTCTTCCAGAAACCGTAACTAAATAGGGAATATTTGTTAAGTACTTCTTTTTATCCTGTAATATGTAGGTGATGTATTTAAGTCACGTAATATCAAATATATTTTATTTGTTTGACATCGGCTTCTGTTCATCAATACTTTTCAACTAAATCCCAGAGACTCTAAAACTTGAAAATTCATAAACAATATTTTGGAAAAAATTCAACTATCTGCCCACCTGCCGGAAAAACTTCTTAACACATTTTTTGGCAATTATAAAAAACATTGTATTGCTAAATGTGGCTGTTGAAGAGTAAGGTTTTCGTGTTGAACAGCATGTATTATACTAATTACCAAGGCTAGCCGTGATTGAATGTTCAATCGAATCCTGTAATGTCATTTGTGTATTGTCGATTTGTGTGATATCAATGAAGATATAGTAGATTCATCGTGAGTTAAACAATTTATCCAGCAAACAGAAGAGGAAGAACAAGAAATTGAAGAAGACATGATAGTTGAAGTCGAATTTGAAAAGTATGCATCAGATTAAAATATTAACATAAA
Organism: Cecropterus dorantes dorantes; assembly: GCA_018249915.1. Classification (NCBI taxonomy): domain Eukaryota; kingdom Metazoa; phylum Arthropoda; class Insecta; order Lepidoptera; family Hesperiidae; genus Cecropterus; species Cecropterus dorantes. The sequence goes on from DWLI01004919.1 coordinate 6,928, forward strand.
TTAGAGCTACAGTTTACAATAATCACCTGTATCAATATCAACATCGATTATCATTATGCAGCAAATGCAGTATTTTCCATACAATTCCTTCATAAACACGAAACCACGTTAAAAAACTTCTTCAACTTTTGGAATCGTAGGAAAAACAATGAGGAACATTTTTGTAGAAAATTTGTTGATCTACAATTTTTGTGTTGGCTTTATTTTCGAAAAAACGTACTATCAAACTTTTTGAGGAAAGTTAAAAAAATATCTAAAATTTTGACTTTGGCCTTGAATAACATGGGACTAATGGGGAGTTTTGGCGCTTTATTTCTACAGGTGTACTGAAGGTCTCTACAAAATCAGCCCTATGGGAATATTGGTTATCGGACTATTATCTTTAGACGGTAGTCGTTTTCTGCTTTTCATAAAATGGTTCCTTACATACCTTCGGTTTATAATGTCCTTTTAGTAGCACATGCACATCAATTCCAGTGTATGAAAAGCCATTTATTGCCACAAGACCCCTTTTAAACGGCGTATTATCTGTTACTACTTCCACTTTTTTTTCACGGATGGATGAAATATCATGTGGCTCCATATAGTTAATATTGCCAGGTATCGTGCCAGTTTGATACGCTAGACAGAGCTGAAAAGTAATTTCTGGTAAATATGATAAACTGAAACATATTTTTTCATTAATCGTATGTTAAAGACGTTTATTTAACAACAGTACTATACAATAAGTGACTGTAAATACAAGTAGAAATTATAGACAACTCTTGTATCCGTGAAAATTATCTTTGTAAAATTACCTTGGTAACAGCACACAATCCAGAAGCTGATTCACTATTTCCCATATTAGACCTGACACTTCCAATTTTAACAGGCAATTCTTTACCAAAAACACTACCAATGGCATCCATTTCATTAGCATCTGCTTCAGCAATACCTGTTAAATTAAATTTAGTGTGGTTATTGTAAGCATATAAAATTTGATTTAATGAAATATTGCTAATATTACATTTTTGGGAACAATTTATTACCCTATTAATATTATTATCTGCTCATGTAACTTAAGACCCATTAAATAATCCTGGCCAATTAAAAACAATAAATAAATAACTGTCCAGGTAGCACAATTTATAATTATTTAATATGTTACACTTACCGGACCCATTTGCTTCAACATACTCTATATCTTGGGGAGATACATTTACTTCAGAATAAAATTCTTCAAAGAAATTTTTCATGACACTTATTTCTCGTTTTGGTAAGATTTCGTCACCCTGTCTTAATCCATGCTTTACTTTTGAATAAAGGACTTCTGAATACACTCTGAAAGAAAATATTATTTCAGTCCATGTTTTATTTCATTACGTTATATATTGTATAGGTGAACTTATTCAACCAAAAAATACCTCTTTGCGTCCTTAGCTTTTTGTAATAATATAACATTAATAGATTCCGATCTGACATAACCATCGCCGTTTTTATCAAAACACTTTGTTTTTCCATCCAAGCACAGAAGGCCAGCTCTGTCAAATATATATTTAACTTCTTATATAACTCAATTTGACATAATATAAACAATTTTAACATACAATAATTACAGTTAATTTATAGCATATAATTTTTATCGTATATATTTAAAATAATCTTTACAGAAAAAACTTGAACCGATGCCGGCGTGAAACATTTGTATAGACATGTGTACTCTGAAAATAGAAATATAATCTTTTGAAATCATACCTTTTCATATTGACAAAAGGTTCTGCTAGTAGGCAGATATTACTACCCCCAACGATAGCGGCATCACATTGGCCTCTCATGATACTATGGTATGCGTGTTCCAAGCAAGCCAGAGAGCCAACGCAGCCCATATCGACGGCGTATGACTCTCCTTTTGAGTCGATAAAATACGAAATACGATTTGGCATCATTGCTTTACTGGATCTGAAATATATTTATATTTTATTATGATTTATCCGCAGCCCGCAAGACGCTTTTGATCTCGGTCTTTTTGGAATCTCGCTTAATGCCTTTGCCGGCAAATAAATAAATAGACTATTTTTGTTAATTTTGATGTAAATATCTATGGGTGTACGTAAGCCTGGTTGTTCCCGTGGCGATTGCCACACTGCATTTATTTTTGCGCCACCTGTTATAAATTCTTGATACTACACTACTAAGCGGGCTGCAACTTAGGGCGGGATACTGTTCGTAGATGGCGTTATTATCATTATGCTATATATTTAGTTCCTATTGTAATCCTATATTTTATGCTTACTTGTACATTATACTTACTTATACTTAAGTATACTTACTTATGCAATAGCACAAGTAAGTATACGTAATTACTTGTACGAACACAATGTTTCACATCTGCCAGGCATCCTTTGCCTTTTATTTTTTATGTATCAATAAACTCATATAAGTTCTTACAACAATAAGTTGTCATCCGCTGTGTAAATTAAACAAAAGGAATAAAAAAATATTTAAAAAGTAAAACGTTTTTCATACCCGCTTAGATAAAAACTGCTCTGATTGACGCTCTCGTAAAGGTATACCTCTTGTGTATCAAGGTGATTTGGTGCAATGAAGACGCCAAGTCTTTGTCCATTAAATTCTAAAGGGTTAATACCTAAAAAATATTATGAGACATGCATTACAGACAGAACATATATAATATGCACGATTTTTGTATTTTCAACCAACTTTTCTCTTTATTTATGTTCTAGGCTCGAAGTACCCCTACATCATTGTCATACATAATGCAAATGTAAGACCATCTCATGTCTCATGGATACCATTATCAGAACTGAATCAATTTGACTGACCAAACGGAAAGCAACAGTTTTCAAATACAAAAATATCACAATCAGTTCACCCAGTCGAAAGTATCGAGGTATCAAACATAAATAAAAAAGAAACAGTCGAATTAGAAATCTCCTCCTTTTTTGAAGTCGATAAATATGATCGATATTGTAAAATATTATAGTAAAGTGTGAAATTTACCTGCGTCAAATATGGCACTATAGGTTTGTTCCATGAGCTTTCTCGCCATCGGATCCATCACAGCAGACTGATTAAATGTAACTTTAAAGAATTGAGCGTCAAATTTGTCCAAGCCCTTCAATTTTCCTCGATAACGAGGCATTTCAAACAAATCACTGAAAAGGTCCATAGATACCACCATGTCAACCTTTAACAAATATTACAAATTTTACGTTAAGTAATAAATTGTCCACGTAAATCCTTCAATTAATTTTTAACCCCAGACGCAAAAAGGGTTGTTATAAGTTTGACTGCTATGTCTGTCTGTCTGTGGAAACGTTGCACTTGCTGGTACTTAAGCATGGTTCATCAAAATCGGGTAATCCATTACTAGGTATTGCGGGTGAAAGTTGTGCTGAAAATCAAATATTGTTAGATATTTACAGGTAGATACAGGGGTATCTAATGAAACGGCATATTAAATAACTTACACTTAGACATGTTTTATCAAAATCGACTCAGCCGTTTACTATGCGAGTATATAGGGGGTTAAAGTAAGT
>DWLI01004920.1:0-10466 GCA_018249915.1 Cecropterus dorantes dorantes
TTTCATCAAAATCGGTCAAGCCGTTTCCGAGGAGTATGGCAACGAAAACTGTGACACGAGAATTTTATATATTAGATATTGCAATAAAAAATATTAAGCGATTATTACATTTGATTAAATAAGAGACAAGTTAAAACGCCTTTTTATTTAAATTTATTAAAATACTTTTAGTATTTAACTTATTCAATGCTTTTAGTATTAGGTAAAGTTTTAATACCGGTGAAGTGTGCTAAAATAACAGTTATTTCGCGTAGGCTTAAGTTAAATAACATGTAACCAGGTTTCCAAGATGATTTATTCGGGCAATAAGTGTCGTGTTGGGCTACCCTGTATCGGTGAGGCCCGACAGCCGAACTACTGTAGTACAAGTCACAGACTTATACGTGTAATATTTGTAATTGATTATATAAAGTTGATTGTTGTTTCTGTTTTTATTTCTTTGCTTGACATTTGTAATTGTCTTTGAGTTTTCATAGATATGGTTTGAGAGTAATGTCGTTGGGAAATGGAAAAAATTTAATTAACACATAGAGACTATGTGTCAATTAAATTTTATCCATATTTTCTCATTGATTGCACTAATAAGTGCATAGTTGTTTTTGTTTCTATTTTTTTTTGTTATTTTGTATTTTTTGAGGTCTTCATACTTATGGTTTGAAACAAATATCATATCGCTGCACAATAGATACATTTAATTGACGATGTATTAATTTCATAAATTTATTTTATGTTAATATTTCGTTACAATTAATTTACATGCATCATGGTAGCGGCAAAATTGCTACGTTACCTTTGTGGCGACCTCCCGCTACTCATGAACATATGACGTCAGCGTATTCTGAAACACGCTATCGGAGTTTCTCAACATCCTAAATATATACAAGTTCCAAACAGAGACTGTCGGAGCATGGCCGCTTCCCAGGCATGTACCTAGCCTGGCTGGAGATCTCCCTTTGCCAAACCTTAATTTTAGTCAGACGTATTGATTAAGACGCTCTTATTATTTAACATTTTACTTTATGTTAAAAGTCTATCATATCGACGCTGACGTAGACTTTATTTCAGAATAAATTATGATAAGAATTATAATGTAGTGCCCACGTATATTTTGTTTCAAAACTCTTTTAGGAATCAATTAAGCAATTTACGCTTACGCTTATAACTTGCGCTCAGTCCGAAGGAAGTGAGGAGGAGCATTGTTTATAACGTTTATTAAACAAGCCGCGGTGATTGACGTCTTTTCATAAAGGGAGGGTCGAATCAAGATTTGAAACTTGTTTTTGTTTACGAGAAGACCCCGAGCAAAAAATATATAACAAACTTTTTATAATTAAAAATAATGGCCATAAAATTAAATATTATGTTTATACAAGTTTCAATATAGAAAACTAGGTGTACTACGCGGTTTCACACGCTCGTAAATAAGAAAAAAAAAACAAACAAACAAAGCGTGATGTTATATAGCCTATAATAGCTTGCTCAATAAATGGACTTTTTAATACTTAAATATTTTTTAACTCCGAACCAGTAGTTCCTGAGATAACCCCGTTCAACCAAACTAACTCTACTGCTTAATAATACTAGTACAGAAGTATAGAGAAACAAACATTCCTTTTTGAAGATGCCCGATAGTCCCGAGACTAACCTTACGTCTATAGTAACTACAGTCGCCTGTAAATACGATCCTATCTGAAGACAACTAAACTGGATTGTATTTTTTTTTTTATCAGATTGAATTAACATTTGTAAGCAACTAATATAGAAAAGGTTCTATCTTGAGTCGATCACAGATGCTTTGCTATTCACAAAGACTGAGTTGGTCATCTCATGTCAGTGAACCGGTGAGGTGTTGCGGACCACCGCAACACCTATTTCTAATAAATGCTATAATATGATAATTACCCCAATTATCATATTGTAGTATTTGTAAAATGTTATAGCAGAGGGCGGCCGTCATAAAGTCAAAAGTGGCATAGTTGATACTGTTATTTAATAATTAATACTAATATTAAGACAACTTAAAAGTAATGTAGTGTTATTATTCAAATATGTATAATTTGACTCTTTTCAATTTTGATTCAATAGATTTAGGCATTATTATTAACTCGAACCCAAACATAAGCTTCAAACGTTCAAAGGACCATTGTTTGACTGATTTTCAATACGCTTTTCAAAATAAATAAAATTTAAGATTTTTTGCTTATGACACTTATCTTTTAAAATTAGACGGTTTATAAATCAGCGAAAGATTATATGATTTTATATTTGCTTCAAATCTCAGATAACAAACATTAAATGAAAAAGACGTACAGATTTACGAGATATTCGTGTGATTTACCTTTTATATTTGTATAAAATAAGAAAAAATGTAAATAGAACAGAAATCCAAGCTTAAGATTATTTTTTATGATTGAAGAATCAAACGTTATATTACTAGTAGTAAAAATCACTTATCATTTCAATCTCGTCTCTGTTTTCTTTCTTTTTGCATGTTTATTCAATAAAATCCGCACATAAGTCTTCTATTATCATGTTCATGGTAAGCATATCTGTTATTTCTTACTTTAAAATTGTCTTTATAATTTTTACGCATCAAACTTATGCATGGATAATACAAACATTATGATTTTAAGAAATTGTACTTCTTTATGCGATTATTATTTTTATTATGTGTAATAGCTTAACAAATAATGGAGTTGTCATGTACATTGTACCAAAAACTTCCAAATAAATAAGATTACAAAAAAAAAACTTATGCATGAGAAATAAAGTTGTAAGTTGTAAAAAAATTTGTATTTTTTTACGTAATTATTTTTGTTTAAGATAGATAAATTACTAATTAAAGTATTTTTTTCTGGATTCGCTAGATGTTACGTTTGAATCGAAATAAAGAAAGATCAAAACTTTCTTTGTGATCCATTAATGATGTATATCTAATTCCCTTACTTCAAAACATAAAGTACTTACAATAAATCTCAATATATAATTCATCCAGTATCCTCTTTATCTAAAATCCTTGACAATATTTTACTTTAATCTTGCTGTCCAAAATCAGTATTATAAGTCTCCGCTAACAATAAGTCCAATAATTTGATGTTGACTTATCAAAGCTATGAATCAATTTACTGCTGTCAATCTAATCCCGATTTGGCGTTTTGACAAGGAAGTTGTTCGTTTTGGATAATACTGTTTGTATTACAAATCCATTGGTTTGAATAAATCACGTTTATGACAGCTAGCTTTGAACTCTGTTGCAAATACGAATTTTTGAGATTATACATCTTTGAGCGCGTTTATTTGTTGTGTGTTATTATATGTTGTGTGGTGGCAGTTTTGAATATGAAATATGAAATACTTCTCTCTTATACTACACACGCGCTTTACATACGGTCTCTACACTTATAGCTCCCCACTAGGATTTTCTCCTGTCTCGCGGGTGCAATGGACACACAAAGACGAATACACAAACACCCAGACCCAGAACAGAAATCTAAAATTCATCATTCACATGTCTGTCTGGCCGGGAATCGAGCTAAAAACCCATTGCGCGTCAAACCGGTATGGTGACCGCTCCGCCAAGCGGGTCATCAGAGGCGAACTATAGCCGAAATCCAAAAAGGGCGTCTGATGTCCTTGTTCTGGATTCTGTCCTGTGTAACATTAATACCTATTGCAGCCATGTCGGTGCATCTCGCAGCATGCATGCTGGTACATGCTAGGTTCAAAACTTGGCAAATCTCACATTAGCGAATGTCCAACAGTAGATCTCAGGAGACAAGGAAGGAAGGATAGATTGTTTTTGCCTTGTATCTACAGACACATGGTATGGTAGATGTGTATCGTATCAAAAAAAGTAGTATTATGTACTAACGTATTACCACGCAAATACGGGACATACCTATTGACGTGTTGTATAAGAAAATATAATTTTGCCTGCCACGGCGTCACGCCAAACTGACAAGATGAACTGAGCCGTTTTATGAGTAAGTCATTTTCTATGGTCCATATTTTTTTTATTATTTCTTATCTTCGTTACATGTATTTTAATATTATGGATTTGAGAGTATATATTGCTTTATTAATATTCTAAGAATTTGGTAAGGATTAAAATACATTTAAAAAAATCATGAGTTTTTCTTATGAATATAGTTTTTACGGTAATTACCATTACGATAGTATCAGTTATGGCCTATCATAAAATTGTGCGAAGATCGCTTTAGAGACTCAATCGTCCTGACTCCCGTCAGTCCCTAGAGTGGGATTAAAGCCGTTTCCCCTTTGGTGGACGCGTATCTTACAGATGTAGGCAACCCTCAAGAAATAATATTTTGATATTTCACCCCTAACCCAAAGGCTACGAATTATTCGCTTTAAGCGTCATTCATTTGACGCTACATTAAGCAAATGTCAATAAATTTTGCTACAATTTGCATCTAAAATTGGTGGAATTTTAAAATCATACATATGTACATTTGTTTTTAAAGCCCAACGCTGATGCTTGCTAACCGAAATATCAAACGAACATGCAGTTCGTCTGATGGTAAGTTGTCACTGCCGCCCAAAGACATCTGTGAGCAACTTCATATAGAACAGGGGCTCTATCTGAAGTCGCTCACATATGTGTTGCTACACCCGGGGACTAAGATGGTCACCTCATGTATAATTGTTTTATTATGAAAATACGAACGTACGAAAAAACGAGCAAAAATTATTTAAATTATGATGGAGCTTGTCTGCGATACAATGGATATTGTTATATATCGAATTCAATGAAAAATTCTTTATATTAAGCTAGAGGTGCCTCGCAGTTTCACCCGCTACTACTTAAGAAAAAAATCAAACAAGTAAACATAGCGCGACGTTATATAGCCTACTAAAATCCAAATTTTCAAATCACTAACTTCAACGCTACAGAACTTTGTAATATAAAAAATTCACCCGTTTTACCCCCTTCGGAGTGGAATTCCCGAAAATCCTCTCTTAGCTTCTCTATACTCCCTAAGGAATTTTCATACTAAATTCTAACTTTCTACGCTTAGTAGTTTCGGCTGTGCGTTGTCTGTCAGTCAGTCACTCAATAACGGAAGAGTATTTATATATGTATATAGATTATACTCCCTTTCTACAATCATTTTAATATTATCTCCAGACATAAACATACTCCAGACTTCTTTCTTTTTTTACTAATCGTATTCTCAATAGGTACATTCTTCAATAACCTTGCCCTTCAAACTGTTACACATTATTTCCTTTTATATAAATCTATTGCTTCTGTAATGCGTGTCTGGAATTGTATATTTGAATACATAATACCCCAAAGGAGAGTCCTTTAAGGAATTGTTTCTTAGAATTTATTTATTCTAAGTAGTGTACTATTTTTATGCATGGAACAAGCATGTTCTAACGTAGTCACTGCTGTCCATAGACGTGATGTGACTGAGGTCCAAATTGACCGAGCAAGTATATCACAATTTTGTCTTGAAGTCTCAGACTTAACATAGACTTGTCGGAAAGGTATGATTAAGCTCATGGTAAAATCATGGTACACAGTATGAATGTGAAGTAAAAAAATATTTTGATGACCTAAAAACAAGTAGCCAAGCTATCACGGTTCATGAGATACAGACTAGTGACCATTTAGTATATATACATATAGTTCCATTTTTACCCATTGGGTACGGAATCCTATACAATATATATATATACATATACAGTAAATATCTGAAATATTTCTTACCTAAGACCTATCACTATACGTTCTTCTTTCTAAGAACTTAATAGTAACGCCAGGTATAAAATAAATACCTTTATTTTCTTAAAATTTCAGGAAGCAATACCAACTGACGTAATTTCAAGCCCATCGATCCGAAACAATATTGACAAGTTCGTGTCTCGAACAAAAATATATATTACTATAAAACTTTACTTAGAACAAGTATAATAACACCAAGTACTTATACACGAAGAGAACGTGTTCTTTGTCACAAAGGGAACTTAGGTGTTAAGCGACTTGCCTGAATAATAACTAGTAAGAACTCCCAGTTGAGTGATGATAGTTAGTTCGCCGAATTACGTGCGATGTAAGCCCCGATGTTCTAGTTGTTATATGAATAGGATTATTGTTTGCTTGTGATTTTAAAGCATAAAATAACTGTTTTATGAAGTAGAAGTAATGAGAGTTTGACGGCCCGCGTGGTGGAGCGGTCACCATACCGGTCTGACGCGCAGTGGGTTCCTGGTTAGATTCCCGGCCAGACAGACATCGGAATGATGAATTTAGAATTCTGTTCTGGGTTTGGGTGTTTATGTATTCGTCTTTGAGTGTCCATGGCACCCGCGACACAGGAAAATATCTTAGTGCGAGGCTATGATTGTAGAAAGCGTGTGTTTATTTATTTAGAGTAGCAGATGACCAATGCCCTTATACGAGTTTATTACTTTTCCCGTTTATTACAATTATTGTTTTAAGAAAACGGCACGTATGAGACAACCCCAGTAACTATTGGAACCCTACCTGAGGACGACGAATAATATCTTTCTGTTTCTGAAGACTACATTGGAATGTTTGTAAGGGTGTATCTGCCTTACTACACCGAAAGTTAAACTCAACTATGAACGTTGCATCGAATTAATCATCGTTTTGATAGAATACAAGACAGAGAAAATAAGTGAGATAATTATTCTTTCTTTTTCAAAGTACTATGTAAATTGACTTTAGTTATTAGACACAATTAATACATTAAAATCCTTGGACGGAAAAATATAAAACACCGCACTAAAGTCGTAACTTAAAGATGGTACGAACAAGGCTATTTCTACTATAAAGTGTCAATCGCTGCTTTGTTTTATCTTTATCTACCTTCTTTCGTTTTTATCTTTGTCTACATACTCACTCTTTAGTTCTAACAACGACTGTGACTGATCTCGGACTGTTCTAGTACTATAATCGTATTTGAACTTGATTTTGTATTCATGTGCGATAGTTACGACAGATCCTCAAGTAGACTAAATGGTTGTTTAATAATAAAAATAAATAAATAAAACTTTGGCGCCGTAATTAGCCTTGACACAAACTGTAAGCTGGTTTTATGTAAATTCACTTAAACACGTAAAATTGCTGATGATTGCTCTAATTGCCGTTTCTCAAACAGTCCGTGTAATGGGGTACCAAGCACGGACAACCTGCGTTCACGCGCCGCCGCGGCCGATAATGATCGCAATCTATTTTAAATTAAGTTGGGGTGACGCGGCAATCAATCTTTGTGTAATGCGACTGTTTAAACTTTGATTGCACGTGAATTAAGCAGGATTAAATATAAAACTTTGGTGATTGCTTTTATTGGGATCCACGTGTTAGGTAGTGTTTCTTGAAATGTTAGAATTTTTCACGTAACACTGTTGCTTATAATGTTTGCAATCTATTTTAAATTAAGTTGGGGTGACGCGGCAATCAATCTTTGTGTAATGCGACTGTTTAAACTTTGATTGCGCGTGAATTAAGCAGGATGAAATATAAAACTTTGGTGATTCCTTTTATTGGACAGATACACATGTCAGGTAGTTTTCATTAAAATGTTAGAATTTCCATGTATATCTGTTGCCGATAATTATTGCAATCTATTTTAAAGTAAGTTGGGGTGACACGACAATCAATCTTAGTCTAACGTCACTGTTTAAACGTTGATTGCTCGTGAATTAAGCAAAATTGTATATAAAACCTTACTGATTGCATTTAAATTTACGTGGTTCTGCATGCGGTTGTTTTACACTAAAGTGTAAGAAATTTTACATGTTAACCTCGTCGAAAATGATCGCAATCTATTTCAAACTAAGATGGGGTGACGCAGCAATAAATATTTGGGACCCATTGCTTAAACTTTTATTGCACGTGAATTAGGTAGAAATAAATATAACTGCTTAAATGTTGATCACACGTAAACGAAACAGGACAAATCCCCGTCTGGTGATTCCGTATGTTGTTAGTTTTTCTTCAAGCTAAGCTGTTGAGGTTCATAGTCTATTTTTTATTTAAGTTGAGTTGACGCGGCAGTTAATTTGCAAATAACGCGACTGTTTAAACTTAGATTGCATGTTATTTTACAATGATTAATTGTAACTTTCTTTGTGCTATTTTCCGTGTGGTTTTGGTTTTGAATGGTACCATTTTCTCCGTTCCCGTAGATATCGGTGACTAAGGAACAAATCTAGGAGATGGACTGCAGTCTTCACTCACTAACTACGCGAATATTGGTGTAAGCCCTCATTAGCAATGGCCTATATTAATATATTAAATAGTTGTTTTCTTTGATACTCACTTTCGCATATGTTTTCAGATACATAAATTATATAAATTATAAATTAACACTAACAAACTAAAATAAGCAATATACTAACACAACTAGTAATATTGACAATGGTAACAACTGTAAGGAATAAATAAAGCTATTATTATTATTATTATTCGTATATGTTTTCAAGTCATTTTCGTACAAAAAAACGAACTAAAGGCTCTTGATTTGGTATTAAATAATGATTGGATAATTTTATCACTGATTTTCACAAGGCTGATTTTCACTGATTTTCATTTAGAATGATTGGGAATCAATCTACAATTACTTGAGTTTGTTTGGACAAAAAAGGTAATGTACTGTGTACTTAGGTTTTTCTTTTTATTTCTAACAGTTCCCACGATATGTCTGTAATTCACCATCATAATTCCTTGAAAAGTGACTTAAGGTAGATTTTCCCACGCTTCTTCATTGCATGTTAAAATTAGCCATAAGTTAATAATACAGCGACGAAATAGGGTTCTATTCAAAAACATAATAAAACAGTAAAGCAATAACGATACTCAATAGTACTCCTTTTGATAATAGAACATCATTTATAATGGTTTTATTTTTTGACATGACTTTGAATATTTTGGAATTGGAGCATCATAATTCTGTATCGAACAAAGGTTGTTCCAATTGTTCTAATTGTGTTGTTCCTACGCTATTAAATTGTTCGGGTAATGGTGACATGCACGGTATGATGAATCGTTATCTTTAACCTTGTTATACATTTGCAAAACAAGTTTGCTCCACAAACTGATTTTGATAGTATTTGCTTCCAAAAATTGAATCATCACTTTGATCAGCACTCGTACTTATAGACAACTTGAACAAAGTTCATATACCACATAAGTTGCGAGAGAATTGAGAGGGAAAAATAAAATGGAAAGCTTAAAAAAGACGGAATCAAATTGACGAAATATTCCATATTAATTTTCAGAAGTATAAGAACATAATATGGCAATCGTCTATAAAAGTTCCTATAATAATAATTTAGACCCGTAATGCCTAGTAATCCAGGTGTGGACTTCAAATTCTAGACACGTAACCCCCATTTTTTGGAGTTACGTGTACACTATGTATTATTGACGTGATTTAATGCTAAAGTATTTTACTTCACCATCTCGTGAAGCCTTAAGTAATTTTCGCGAAGTTATGAAATAAACGCTTTCTACATTCATAGCCCCACACTAGGATTTTCTCCTGTGACGTGGGTACCATGGACACACAAAGACGAATACATAAACTCCCAGACTCTGAACAGAAACTAAACTTATCGTTCAGATATCTGTCTGGCCGGGAATTGAACCCAGAACCCACAACGTGTCAGACCGCTTCACGCAGGTCGTCAATGTTATCAGACATAATTATCCATATACATAATTATCCGAGGCGTTACAACTCAGTAACAGCGCCGAATTAGTAGTTGACCTCATGAAAGACTCTAATTTTAATTGAGATTGATTATTATTTATCGATAACCGTCCACGGAAGGAACTACTTCTTTTTTTTGTATTTTTTTGTAAAAGTAGCAAACAAGCATGCAATCAATTTGCTGGTAAGTGGTCACTGCTGGTCATGGACGCCTATAAATAATCAACCTCAGCTAAGATCAGAGTCTTCTCAGAGTCGGAGGTAAGCCTAAAATGTTTTGCTACCCCTGATGCCTCTCAGATCAAAACAAATAGCGCATATCAGTGGTATTATTAGACAGAAATAGGTGTGGCCGTGGTTCTTCCGCAGAGACGAAAAAGAGGCATACGTATCCTTGAGGACTAAGTTGGAATGCTTTGGAAAAAAAATGACTACCTTACGAAATTTACGACAGAATACAAAAGAGCTTAATGCTGCTGTTACATTTCATAAATAAATATATAAATAAATATAAATGCGGGTGACACCGTGAGGCACAGCTAGTAATATTATAAAGCAGTTTAAATATAAATGTATAATGTATAAAGAGTTTGTTTGGTTGAACGCGCTAATCTCAGGAAATACTGGTACTAATTTAAAAAAATATTTATTGAGAAAGGCTATATATAAACACGCTATGTTTCTTTGTTTTTTTTTCTTTTTTAGTAGCGGGTAAAACCGCGTAGCACACCTAATATTTCATAAATAGGTTAGTATTTG
>DWLI01004921.1:0-10465 GCA_018249915.1 Cecropterus dorantes dorantes
ATAAACTCTACATTCTTCCTTAGTAGCGATTATTTTTGCACTTTGAGAGTAGCAAATGAGCATGCGAGCCACGTAGTGGTAAGTGGCCACTACCGCCCATAGACATCTGTAATCAACCACAGATAAGATCAGAGTATTTCCTGAGGTTAGTCACAAATGCGTTGCGACCCCTGAGGACAAAATTTGAAAGCGTCGGATAAGTTTCGATAAACGAGAGTAGATACTTTACTTAATAGAATAATTAACTAAAGGTAGATACCTTACCATAGACCAAAACTGAGCATTGCATGGCACTACTGTTTATTAGAATTGAATTACATGTAGTGGTGGTGCTTCCGGAGTTGAACTACAGAGTATAAATATGTAAACTCTTAAATTTTGAACATTATTTTCAACTGAACTATGGACCCTTGTACACGTCGACACTTTTATACTCTATGTGCAAAATATCGTAAGGAACATATTTTATGAAGTGTTAAACTTAGTCCTCAGGTCTAGGAATCAGATTTCGAAAGAACAGATACGACCAGACCCGGCTTTAGGGTAGGTAGAGGTTGAGGAGCAAACCAATATGCTAATTCTGGGGATAAGTATCAAGGGGCACTAAAATCTATTTTAACTTAATATACGTGAACGTTGAAGGTTTTTTTGTTTGTGAGAGAGGGCGCCTCTATCAAGTTTCAAAGTGTCCTTGTTCGAAAAAATGGAAATCCGGGGGTGGGAGTAAAAAGTTCTAGGTGGCCTTTTACAGCGCTGTATAGAGAACTCCGAAATCTCCAACGAAAAGCAACCGGAGTTCTCTAAACGATGGCCCCGTGAGCTTCTTTCAGATGTTTACTACGGTAGCCAGCCACGCATACCGTCGGCCTTCCAGGATTCGAGGGGAGTCGAGCTCCCACTGTTACTACAGAAACCCTGCTAGTCGCCTCTTACGACAAGAAGGACCATAGCCAGATCTATACATTTAATTTTGTCCATAAAAATGCGGTTCTCTGTTCCAATACGACATATGACTCATCTATATCTAATTAGATTCTACTTAGATTTAATCTTTCCTTTAAATCTACTATAATTGTCACAAAATATAAATATTAATGTTATAAAATAAATTAATGTTGTGAAAAAAAAAGTTTAAAATTTTGATATACCAACTTACCACAAAATCACAAATGAACACGAATTCTTCAATGTGACTTCTATCTTTTCGTACTGTATGTACGCAAATATGTACCTACTTACAAATATCACTCATACCAGATTCATTTTAAATATTTAAACGTTTCATTACCTAAAACAAAGTAGTAGTTTTTTGGATATAATCATTATGGCTGTAAACTAATTAAATGGAATGTCAAATTTTTCAAGTAAACGACTTTGTAAATATTATCCTTTCTCGTTATAAAATATTGACTTAACAAACAAAGCAACAACTCAACAAGCGCTGGCAAATATTCATTGTATAAAACCGAAATTCATTATGGATATTTAGAGCGAAGGAGAGTTTAGTTCAAAATTGTTAATCTTATATAGATTGACATTGACATGAAACTTCTTTATAATAATACGGTTTTGGCTTAATGATAGAATATAATTCTAGCTATACCAAGGTTTGAACAAAAATACAAATACTAAACATATTATGATTAGTGTTTATATTTCTTTTATTATACTTAAAGTAACAAGAGGTAGTAAGCAGTAAGAGGTTACTGCTCCCATGGACAACTGTAATCAATCTCAAATAAGATCGTTTATTCATAGTATATGGATCCGATGACATTTTTAGTTATACATCCCCTTTTATATATTGACTGTATCCTTAAAATAGTTGTCTAAACTATACATTGTGACTGGTTCCAAATACAAATAGAGATCACTAACAAGTGCAAGCGACACATTCACACGTGTGCATAGACCAAAACTATACCCGAACACACCAAAACACATAACTCTCCAAGCGGAGACAATTCTCGAAGCGTGGAATTACACCACTATTACGACGTCTTCCAGTTGTCTATCTCAAACAATTTCTCAACAGGATGTAAATAACAAAATCAAAAAGTATAACCATGTAGAAAAAATTCTTAAAGTGACGGGATTTATTTTGGTAAAAGTTATCCTGTATAATTGGATTTCAAAAACGTCTTTGTTTCTGGAAACAGTTTATTCAAAAAACGTCAACCTTTATTATTTCTTATAAGGATCAAATTCTGGAACGTAATGTCAGAGAACAAACTAATTATCATTCAAAACTGTAACATACATCTGAATACGAACAAGCGGAACAAGCCGTACACCTAATATTATTGAGCGTCAGACTTCAGCCTGTATAGTAGGCAATAATAACTTAAAAAGATAAAATATTTATATACCTACTCACAATTCAAGGTGTGGAGAAATATTCATAATAAAATGTTCTTGAGATAAATCAATCACGACTAGACAAGCGATAAAAAGGCTTATTTTGGAGACATGCATCACTCCGGCGTTCAAACAAAATCATGCAGTCACATGCTGTGACGTTACCACTCAAACAAATATTTAATGTAATTAATTGTACCTATCTATCAAACTGGGTTAAGGATACCGCTACCTGCTTTGTGTCAATATGATGTAAAACTGAATATTGTAAATAGTGACAGATTTTTGATGATAGTGCATAAATAGAACGAAACAAGATCGTAATCTATACTAATATTATAAAGCAGTAGTTTGTTGGTTGAACGGGCTACACTCAGGAACTGCTGGAAACTATTGAAAAAATAATTTTCTGTTGAATAGTAAACTTATCGAAGGAGGCTATAGGCTATATAACATCTCGCTATGTTTGTTTTTTTTTCTATGTAGTAGCGGATGAAACTGCGAGGCACAACTTGTACGATATAAGTCTGGTGGTTGAAAGTCGGCCTCTCGAACCGGAGGTTTGAGGTTCGAATCCTAGACACGCTTTGCAATATGATTATTAAATTATGTGCGTATATAAAATTTACATATCACTTGAATTAAAAGTTTTAGAAAACATCGTGAAACTAAATGCCTGAAAATTCTTTAAAAGAAAAAATCTCAAGAATAACGAGCCTACCGACAGACGAGTATGGTGGACTTTGTGCTAAACCTCTAACACTGTGAAAAGACCTATGCTATCTTTGGGACAGCAATGGTTGATGACAAACACGCTATAAGTAGTATCGAATTGTCATTCAATGATTATTATTAAATCACTTGGCGACAAATTCAATCGTCTTGTTGATATAAGTCCATTTACAATAAAACACACAGCACAGTTTACTACAATATTTACACTAATTGTAAAAAGTGAGCCAAGGAATTAGCTCTGAGTACTGAGGCTTCGTTTATCAAAGTTGGAATTAGTGAATTTGCGAGAAAATCAGAAGCAAACAAATATAACTGACCTGGAACTGTCACATCAAGGAGATAAGCCCTGGCGGGGCTCTGACAGGCGTCCGCATCGAAGTCCAGGAACACTGTGCCGAGTACCGTGAAGAATACTCCCCAGGGATGATAATTGCCTTCCCGTTTCTCCAAAGCAGTGCTTCGTGGCCCCAACACGGATGCCAACTGTGTGCGATTTAATGGTCTTTCGTCGCCGAACGCATAGCCCATATACTCCCCGTTGGGAACTAATATTAAACCTAAAGAAAACAATAATTTAAAACGGTTTGAAAGTATAGACTGAGTGTAGGCAAGTGTATAGTTAACTTGTGAAATCGAATTATTGCCATAAGCTTTTTAATAGTTATCGTAGAGGTAAAAATGAGAGATTTTATATACATATACATATATCATACGGAAACAACAGGATTCAGATAGCTGTTAGATAAAGTATTTCGTGTTTCATTGAGTATAATCTATTGTTATAGATATAATGGTCGAGACTGTATGCTGCAAAATCGACAAAATATTTACAAGAAAAATATTACTTAGAAGTTAAACAAAGATCTATACTTAAATACTCTCATGTTATCTTTGCTACAAAGACTTCTTAACTGTTCTTCTCTACTTCCACTTATAAATTGCATGAAACTTATTACTTATTACTTAAATAAAACATGGGTGAAATAGTTGTACTTTAATCCAATTACGAAACAATTCTTGATACAAACTTACCCAATAACACTCCAATAGACATCATCACAATGAAAGGCCTTCTCCTGCCGTAGTTAGATTTGCATCTATCGCTAAGTGACCCAAGGAGTGGAGTCATGAAGAAGCCTATCAATGGAGACAGCGCCCACACGAGTGTCATCTGCTGGTGGGGTACTCCGATCTGCAGAAGAGTGGGCGACACAAAGGCCGTTTCGCCAGCATATGAAAATTCTATGCCCATAACAGCTGCTGATATCCTCATTAACTCGAATCTACTTTTTCTCCTGCGTAAAACAGATATATATTTTAATTAAACTTAACAGTTTGTTTCGAAAATATTTTGTTTTGCTGAAAAAGTTTGTTTAATTTATTGTACGGATTACCTTTATTGGAAGCAAAATTATTTTGAATTACTTAGGTAATTATTGTTAATAAATCATACAGCTGTGAAAATAGCTACACTATTTTTATATAATAATATGTATAATTTTATGTGTACAGCAGCAGTATTTATTTTATTACAGTTATTATTTTTAGTACTCGTACTTGGTTCGATATAATTGAACCCTATAATATACAATTATGTCAAAATATATTTTACAAATTCCATTTAGTGTGAACTACTTTAAGTTGAAATTAAATATATATCATATACACTTAGATTCGTCCATAAATCATCGTCAAGGCTCTGATAAAAATGTATTTGTATAAACACAAAGCAAGCAATTGTTGGTGATTTTTTTCAGATCATTTTATACATGTACAACATATTTAGGTCATTACAGCTAAAGATGATAGGCAGGTATATATATTGAATATTTATTCGTTTGTCTATTTATATTCATAGAGAAACTTTGATACATATATTATTAAAAATAACACAGTCTGGAGGTGGTTTAACTAAGAAGTCACGACTACAAACTGCATAAAAAAAACATAGCAGCAATCCTAGGCTACTGTTTTTTTTGTCTTATGAATCAAATATACATGAAGCATCCTAACTTAGTCCTCAAGATAGGCAATGCATCTTGGATCATATTTAAATGCTGCGTAAACATATTTTTTGATCCAAATGACCAGTGCCTGTGAAATATAGTGGTCATTTAACGTCTCATGAAAATATAGGACGAACATAGTTCGACCGGAAAGGTACTTCTGCCACGACTATTTCTAACATGAGATATTTTAGATGTTTAGACGTTTTGATGGAACGATGGGGACACCAGCCGAAATATAAAAACACACACGCTTTCTACACTCATAGCCCCGCACTAGGATTTTCTCCTATGTCGCAGGTGCCATCTACACACAAAGACGAATACACGAACACCCAAACCCGGAACAGAAATCTAAATTCATCATTAAAATGTCTGTCTGGCCGGGGATCGAACCCGGAACCCATTGAGCGTCAGACCGGTATGGTGACCGCTCCGCCACGCGGGTCGTCAGTCGTCATATAATATGAAACCTGAATCCTCAGGAAGGGCAAGACATCTTCATCGGCTAAGGTAGACAACAAGGAACTCATTACAGATTTTATTAATCGATAATGAGCACTTTCCCTCAGGCATAGATAAGCATGCATGCTTGTCGAATCCTGGTAGATGATGTATTGCAATGCACTGCTGCTTTGCATACGCGGTATTACACTTTCATCGTATCGATATTTCTATTCAAAACTGTCATATAAAAGTATGCTTTACAATTGTTACCAAAGCAAGACGCTGAACAATTTACACCACAATGTTATAAATTGTGCCTACGCTTTAAATTTGTTACCAAATCTTACGCTTATAATTCTTACCAAAACATACATTCAAGGAACGTTAACTACCAATACAATATTGTAATTTGTACTTATTCTTTAAAATTGTTACCAAAAACGTACTTACAAGGAGTGTAAGAAATTGTTACTGTGTTTTTTGTGGTAACAATTTTAAGCGAAAGCACAAATTATAATATTGTAGTGGTTATTCTCCTTGTATGCTTGTCTTGGTAACAATTTTAAAGTATACAAAGAATAATTTCCATTATAATATTGTAATTTGTGCTTGTAATTCATTGACCTGTTTTACCAAGCGATATGTTTCCGACCGTGAACGATATTTTAATTTTCATGAATACGTAAGATAATGAAACACGTTGACTAATAGGAAATTATATTGGCGGAATTGGCGGGTGATGGGTACTCATCAGTATGCCGTCTGCGCCAGTAAGTACCTTAACTATTTTGTTACAAAAGACGTAAATAATTTGTTTTAAACTTTATTTTTATATAGTGAGTAGTTGGAAAAATTGATATTTTCATCCATAACGGGTGTGTTTTAAATTGTATTTTGTGTATTGTGTTTATGTGATAGAACCCTTCGACTCTACCACCAGTGCCACATTTATTTCAGCCTAATAACAGCAGTGTTAAGCATTACCATGTTCTGGTTGTTATGAAATGGTAAGTGATATACTTATACGAGGTGTACCAAATTAGTCCACAGGTGTTGCAATGCAAAATTCGCAAACCAGGTAGACCTCAACATATCTGGTTATGATTATAGTCCTTAAGCGGCAGCGACCGTACCGGTCTGCCACGCAGTGGGTTACGGCTTCGATCCCCGGCCAGAAAGATATCTGAATGATGAATTTAAATTCTAACCTAACCTAACCTAAACCGTAGGTGTTTGTGTATTCGTCTTTGTGTGTCCATGGTACTTACTACACGGGAAAAAATCCTAGAGTGAGGCTATGAGTATGGAATGCGTGTTTTTTTGTAAAACGTGTTTTTTAAGCATGTCTTCACTTATCATCAGATGCACTTTGTGCTTATTTGTTACATCTAAGTCATACAGCTACCTAATTATATAATACAAAAATCTAGATTTTTTTACATATGTTATCCTCTTGTAGTGTGAGTATCATACATATTAATATTTGTGTGTTTATGACAATCACGTCTAATTGGATTTCACTTTGAAGTGAGTTAACTACGTTGTTCGTTTTATTACTGTAAATGAATGATTGTGTGGTGTAATTTGAACATGTAATAAATTAAAAATTTAACACACATGCTCATTGACCTGAACATATACTCGTGTCACCCTTATCTCATATGTAATTCTTGCAATTAACCTATGGAAACCGTGCTAAATTGCGAATAATGTGTCTCGTACAGTACCCGTACAATACACCAAATATATTCAAATATTAAACAACAATCTTTTTTACACAAAAGTGTAATTAATATTTTAAAATATATACATAAAGTGTTTCTTTTTTTTATTACAAATAAACATTTTATTAGCAATTTTTGTGTTCTAAATATACACAGTTGTAAGTAACAATCTATAGGGAGTATGATATCGTATTAGGTAACACGTTTGCTGTATCGGTATGATAATAAACAATATATATATATTTCAAGTTATTTAAACAAAATAACGGTATTTTTTATTTATGTAATATATTTATTTATTGACAATGCTTGAATATTGCTATAGCACATAATATTAAATAATTGATTCACAACTTATTGTAATTACTCGTTTGTTTTTTGGTTTACGTATAGATGTAGAGTAGCTTTATAGAACCGCGATTGGATATGGTACTAAGACTCAAATTTTCCCGAATATACGTCACACCACCCTATACTTATACTAGATCCTGTGTAACAGCATAGTACCTAATGCGAAAAATCATATTTAAATGAAAATTAAATGAGTTATCTTACCTATACAAATCGCTATATTCGCCTTCATGTACTACCCGATCGGGCGCGTCATCGGACGACGGTATCCCGAACAGCGACTCCCGTACCATATCCTTCAAGTCTTGAGGATGCTCCTCTTTCCACTGTGCCCATTTCTCCTTATATTTGTCTCTCGTACCGTGCAGCCTCCCCGTGATCCCTTGGTACTCGTTAAGTTTATCTGCCATTTTTAATCAACTCCCCGTGTTTTTCGTGAGATTTATAAGCGCTGCTTAATTTATTTTTATAATGCTTTTAAAAGAAATTGAACGAGACATAGCTGCTGTTCAGGCAATGTTTGTATTGATCACTTGTTATACAGTTTTAGTTAATAAGCAATGCACTTAAATAATTTGTAGTATTTGATTAACTTAAATATATTTTAACTTGTTGATACCAAAGTACATAACATGCGTAACGTCACAAACTTTCATTTAACAACACAAAACTCTTGCAATGAAATCTTAGTTTAATAACCATTAAAACTCAACCTAGACACGAAAGTTTAAAGTAAACTTGTTGTGCGGTCACTTATAAATGTTATGCACATAGAGAAGTTGGTAGAAGATATAATGAGCGGAGTTGAGCGTCGCGGCAGATCTCGCGGGAGGCGGAAGCGGACTGAGGCGCGCGCGCCGCCCTCGCTCACGACCGCCCGCCCTACACCGACTTGATACAATTTATAAAAATTTACTGGAAGCGTCCCTTATTGCACGCTTAAAAGTGTATCGTACTTTTAGCTACAATAATTATGTAATATATGATGTTAGACTAGTCTTGTCGCGTAATTGATACATTTAAGTATGTAACTAGTATTCACGATATGCGGTATTATAAATTTATTTTTCAGTTTCGCCGCGAAAATAATTTACGTAAATGGGTCGTAATATCAGCGATAAAAAAACTTAGTTCATTTGACTTTATTAACAAAAGCAATAAAAAGTATAAGGTCAGGTATTTTCAACTTGGTTATCATAACTTAATTAAATTTTAATAGCTAGTTTAGTTAGCTATAAAATGATGGATACGCATATTCAAAACGTCAACTACTAAGATAAAATTATCAGAATCAGCCAGACATAGATTCTTCTTTAATCTCGACACAATCGTTTTTCTGTGTCCTTGTGATAAATTATTTTGTATCATCGCCCCACTTTACATTATAAAAATACAAGACCAAAATATAGAGTAGCAAAATATCAAAGCAATAGAAAATATACTTCAACCTTCATGTACAGTAATCTTTTCTGGACAGTAATGGGTTTTTTCGATATTATACAAGTCGCAAATAATCATGCACTCTACCTGGTGGAAAGTGAGTTCTGGCGTCCAAATAACTCTCCCCCAAGATAAAGCCTACCTAAACTCTGCGACAGCTGCATGACCCCCTCCCTCTACTATCCTAAGGAGGCTTTCCAAATCAATAGAAAGCCTCGGATAAGTATGTCTTATCAAACCCTTTAAGCTTGAACGCAGCAGCGTTTAACACTCCTATTATAAAGCAGTCATAGGTATGTCGGTGGTCCGTCTGGAATCGAAACAACATACAAAAGAACTTGAGAGGTGTCAATTGACACCCGGATGGAACGAACTCCTTTTCAATTAATTAGTGAAGGAATTGTAATAAATAACTGGCTTGCTATCTATGAGAGAGATAGAGAGAGACAGAGAAACACGGGCACGCCGCACGGCATGCAGCGCCCGCTCTATTTACTTTCTAAGAGAAAGAGAGAGACAGACAGAGAAAGACGTGCACGCCGTACAGCTTGCAGCGCGCGCACTAGCAACTATAGCAAAAAGTGTCGTTACAACTTTTGGTCTTAATTTCTAGCCCCCTTTCTCAGCGCGCGATCAAAAAAAACCCCTAAGTCAGATATCTCATCGCTCGTCGCTTGAAACTTGTTGTCGAAGTCATAATCATTTAGAAACCATGTATGGAGTGATGTAATCAATCTAGCAATTACGGTATACGACGCTTTCCATGTAAAATTTCCATGTCAATATTTATTTGTATAAACCTTCCACCCATTTCTGTCTACTGGGGCTGGGTCGCCGTTGACGACCCACGTGGCGGACCGGTATGGTGAATACTGACACGCAGTGGGTCCCGTGTTCGATCCCCGGCCAGTCGGACTAGATTGACTGTAAACGCATTAACATCGACTAACTCTTTTGGTCGTCATTAAATCGTGCAAGCATACAACTCGACTAAACTGATTATCGGTTTCTGATAAGCGGTAGAACTCTTTTCAGAAACTGACAAGCGGTAGAATTCTTTGTAGAAACTGATAAGCGTTAGAGTTCTTTGCAGAAACTGATAGGCGGTAGAATCCTTTGCAGGAACTGATAGGCGGTAGAATTCTTTGCAGAAACTGATAGGCGGTAGAATTCTTTGTGGTTCGACTCCGGAAGCACTAACACTACATATTTCTACCTAATAATAGTAGTTTTATGCATGCTTGTCTGGTATAGAGTGTGTTAAGGGAGATACTAGCAACGCCAGATGCATTGCTAGTACTAACTCAAGTAACACTCTGATCTTATCTAGGATTGATTACAGATTACGACAGGCGGCAGTGGCCACTCACCATTAGGTGGACTGCAAGCTCCTTTGCTACTTCC
>DWLI01004922.1:0-10465 GCA_018249915.1 Cecropterus dorantes dorantes
ACATAAATCTGTGCCATAGGTTAAAAAAGGATTCGATTAATTTCTTACTCGAAAATATTATTATATTAAAAAAATATAATATTAATTCAATGATAGATATAAAGGACAAAGCAATTATATTTATAATGCTTAAATTTTGTCATAAATAAAATAATTTTGAGAAGTACAGCATGGCTGGTGGCATACAATTTTTGTTAGTGATTGTAAATATCAATGTTATTAATTTGCTTGATTTGCAATACTAATAATACTCTGAGTATTGGAATTTCTTGAAATAATTGTAATCAAAGTCTCTTTTACCTAATTAAAAATCTTAATATATTTTATTTACTTTTTGTACACAGTGTGAACAGGCAAACCTAGTTATAACAATGGAAATGTATATCAAAGTGGTAAGCAATAGGTCAACTACACATTAGAGTTTCTCTGTAAACATTCAATATAATCAGCCCGAATAACAACGTTCCCTCATTTCCCGTGAGTGTCATAGAAGACGATTAAGGTACTGAATCTAAGAGGTGAGCACTAGGATCCTGGAACAGATCCTGGAAGGAACTGCAGTAGATGATGTTGTTAATGATACACATATCATCAACAACATCATCTACTGCAGTTATCATCACACATACCAGGTGCGGCGACTATAAAAAATAATCGCTAATATGGGATGGGAGATGGGAGGGATGCAGAGAAACCTCGGCCCCTTGTCCCCAGCACTCTTGGTTATAGTAGCAGCCAAAGTAATTATGAGTCAAGGGATGCTAATTTTTAGGAATAGAGTCAGCAACCATATACGACTATAGCCCCGAGCATCATATAACATCAGGAAACTGAAAACTGATGAATAGGTCCTTGAAGAAGAAAAAGAAAGCTAAACTGCAATGTGTGGAGATGTTTACGAAGTTTAAAGACATGTGAGGACACGATGTGTGAGAAAATGTAATAAAATCGAAGTAAAGGTGCTGCCAAAAGCTGGCTTAAAAGCCTAGTAGTGGTGCTCAAAAAGTTGTTCCATTTTGCATTCCGTCATCAATAGCAGAACTACCTCGTAATCGTAAAGCAGAAGAGTAATAGCAGGACTATTCTTCAAAATATGATAAACCCTGATGTAAAACTATAGGCCCACTGCGCTTCTTTGCAACATGTACTAACTGTTTTCGAGGTCTTAACTATCCATATTCACGTAGGTAAATGATGCTGATGATTTGTGTTAGCAAAAAATCAATGGCGAACACGTCACCCACTTACGATTCGCCGATAAAATAGTGATATTGGCAAATTCACTGAAACCTCAACTTGTGCAGAGGTCCCGCAATGCTCAGTGATGTCAACAATGTCACCCAGTGGGTCTTAGGATGGAAATAGACAATACCTAAATTATGTTAATTTTTTATTGTCACATCCGTACTGGTAGTTGTTGACAAAACTCTTGAACTTGTTGATGAATACATTTACTTGGGACAAACAATCCGGACGAATAAGACCACTTAGACGAAGATCACTTGAAAGTCTAACTTGGCGTTCGACAAATTACGCATTATATAATCGTCCAAAATTCCTTGTTGTTTGAAATCGAAAGTATTCGAGGAATGTATGATGGCCCCGAAACCAGATCCTTTGCTTCTTCTCGAAATAGCATTTAAGGGTTTATAAGCAATGGCATGGAATGGCAATGGACTTGCGATATCAATCGAGGGACGGTTAACTGATAGGAAAGAAAGGGTGTCGAGTTGCAATCACGTTTAGGTAAAAGGAACACTGGCCTCCCCGATCGGCGGACCGATGACTGTCAATGACGACCGTTGGATTCTGAAGGCACACTGGTTAGATTTATGTCAATTAGACGGGGCACACGTATGCCCTATAGCCTTTTTTTGTTTTCGAGGGGGAAACCTTCAAAGGTATTCGACGCCGTGGAAGCGACGCCGGGTTATGTGGATTTTTTACCGCACTAAAACCTGCCCGGTGGCCATCCTCAGCGCTGTGGAGGATTCCGGGAGGATTTCTCAACGCAACGCAACCGGAGTCTTCCACGCGCCGCTAACTGGCTCTTTCCTGGTGAGCTCACCGAATCTACTGGTTTTTACGATGACATGCGACCACACATGCCACCGTCCTTCACAGAGTCGCTTGGCTGGACGGTTTGAGCTCCCACTCTTACTGCCCGCAACCTCGGAAGCCCCTTTTTGGTCGCCTCTTACGACAGTCTGGGGATACCGTAGCTCTATTCTGGTCCCAGTACTACAGGGACAATGCCCTATGAATCGAATAAAGTAGAGTCAAAAATAAACGCAAAGAAAAGGGCTTTTTACTTTAAAATCTTTTTAATATTTGGATTAAATATCTTGCAATTACATAAAACGATTTACACATTTTTAATGAGGAATCCTATTTGAACGCTTGTTCCTACGACGCTCAGCTGACCTTTAGCGACATTGTAGCAATGACGCATAGCGCAGAAATCTGACGTATTCATAGCAATGTTGCGAGCATGATATCATTTCCCTCAAAAAAAGCATAATCTTATAATTTTTAGCATTCTATATAAATTTGTTAGTCGATAAAGAATATAAATAATGGAAAATAGTTTTAAAAATATAAATAGAAACAAGACTGTCTCAGTAAACAAAATTGTAAATATTGTACAGTAAATAATAATAGGTACATTAAATTAAATAAGTACTACCAGTACTTTTTAATTTAATGTACCCATTTCTTATTTTAAATTATCTTTAATTTTATGTAATTATCTTTAATATTCGAGAAATAGTTTTAAATCAAGAAAATATGCTAATGTAAAATGTATTTAGAAATTGTTGCTGATGTTATTATTATTTTTACCAGCAAATTAAAAGTCACTAAAATATCTCACCATAGCAAATGATTTAATCCTATTGGAATGATTAGTTAAAAGAACAAAATTCGACAATAGTTAAGTATAATTTGTACATCGTTAAATATATGATATATGGGAAAGGGAGATGTGTTTTAAGGCATGCCACCCTAACATATGCTATGCTATTTATTTATCAGCGAGTGAGCAAGGAGGCGATACAAAACGAGTATTCGCGGAGCTAGGCCACATAGACGGTGTGCCATTCATAACATATCCTTAAATCTAATCGTTCATCAGTGTAGTTATTAAAATGGCCCAGGCCTTAAAGAAATTGACTGTTCAAGTGCTCAAAAATAACAATGTGGAAGCAATACTCGGAAATTCGGCCCTAAGGGCCAGTAGGTAGTGTACCGGCTTTTTTACTTGTTTACGTAATCTGGATAACAATGAATTACTATATTTACTCGTATATAGTGGGAATGTGTACGTTTATTGCATTCTAAGCGTCAAAGTACATTGCCGCTATTATTTGTAATGAATAACCTATAACATTTTTAAATGCGTTGCTTTAACCACGCTTGTTAAAAGTACCCACGTTTAGAATTGGTAGAGTTGTAGTTGACATGAAATATTTTACCAATATTGTAATTTTAAAATATCAGTACATATCAGCATGGCTGTTTAAATTATTTCTCTGTTAAAAAAAGTAAAACAACACTTAATTTTGATGACCCTCAGATGTCCTATAATCTAGGTCAAATTTGGAAATTACCTGGATAAGTGGCAGCCGTACTCTTACTAGTAATTTAATTTAATATCTGTATCTATAAATAAACTTTATAATAAGCACATATTTTGTAAATGTTTATCAAATCAGGACAGGATTGCACATCCAATCAGGATTCCAATTAGAATTTGGATGATATAAGAAATAAAAAATGATGTTCACATGACAAGACATTAGGGTTTGGATTTGAAAAAACAAATTAATTGATGAGCTAATGACACTTGAGTACACATGATAATAAGCATAATTACTTAAATATTTGTTAATTAAAAGACTAAGTTCAGTTTAATTATCGGTGCATGTTACTTAAAGTATTTATAACTTAATGGAGAGTGCAATCCTCTCGATGAGGGTACATTTCCATGAATGAACATCTGTAATTATCTCAAATTAGAGTGTGTTATTGCTAGTGAGGATGCTATGTGGGAATGTCATTTGTTTCTGTCTCTATTAATACATTTTTGCATATTCTTCATATAGTCCTTTGCTAGCGTCTAACTTGATTATCCCGTGGTATCTGAATATACATAAACTTTGATTGTGATTTCAATTTTTTGTCTAATTATTATTAATGTTATTGCTCATCCTGTCCAAGATTCACATACTAATAAGTACATCTTACATTTAAATGATGTCCTAAAAATACATTATTATGAAAATTGAAGACCATATTGCCAAAAAATAATTTATTAAAAAGGGAAAACAAATTTCTACACATTTTTTTTTTATAGGCCAATAGCCTAGCCTAGCTTTTGTTTAATATTATGCTTATGAAGAGCAATCATCCCCTCTCCCTCATTTTCATTTAGCTATTCAATTCATTGGTTATTTTTTTTTATATCCAAGTGTGCTCATTACAAACGATTGATTAAAATATAACAGTAAAAAATAGTGTTATTTCTATATTGGTGGATTACTATATAAACCTTAACAAATTGTCTACATTAATTTTCCATGCAGCACCTGGTGGAGCAATGTGCCGATGGGCCCACCTGATGTAATCTTAGGCATCACAGAAGCCTACAAACGGGACACAGACCCTAAGAAAGTGAACCTCGGTGTGGGTGCTTACAGAGATGATGAAGGCAAACCTTTTGTGTTGCCATCAGTTAGAAAGGTCAGTATTGTTTACCAATAACTGTTTTACTTAAAACTAGGTTTTTCGCTTGCTAGGATCATCTTCACTATATCGTAGAAGTGTGCTAGAATTTCGATTAGATTAGACTCGATAGTCGCTAAAGATACAATCTTGTCGCTTAAGCTACTGAACTTGTTTAAACCGCTGCCGCTCTGTCGTCCAATTTATGGCTTAAATGGCATATAAGCATACATGGCATACAAGTATTTCATTTTATTCGAAATTTCTAGTACTGGTCGATTTATTACGCAGCCGTATAGATGTCTAAGGTATTTAATTGTCGTCGAACTATTTAACTGTAGTTTGCAACCGAGTTAAGAATACATGTTCAAGCAATCCATAACATAATGTGATAAGGGATATTAAATTAATATACTTAGTAAACAAAATTGTTTAGTGTAGATAGGCATTTCTATAGGCACTATTTATGAGACAAGGCTACCATCCTCCTGAATATTACGAGCAGTATCTCAGATTTCGGCCGCGTTTGTTTGATCCTGCGAGAACCATGCATTTTTCCTGGTTTTAAAGTATTCCATGTTCCACTCCAGACTATTCGTATATTCTATGAATTCTATCATAGTGCCAAGTTTAGTCCAGATCCATTCAATGGTTCTATCTTGATTGAGTAACAAACATTTATCAAAACTTTTGTGTTTATGATAGTACCTGGTATAAAGTTAAATATAATTAATCGCCAGTATTTAAGTGGTATTATGTAATTTATTATAAAAGGTTGATAAGATAATTTTATTCAAAAATAGAAACATGTCCAACTTGTATTTTCTTTTATATAGGCAGAAGAAATCCTCCACAAGAAGGCCTTGAACCACGAGTACGCCCCTATCAGCGGCGAGGCCACGTACACAGATGCTGTTGCCAAGCTGGCCTTTGGCGAAGACAGCCCGGTTATCCAGAACAAATCCAACTGCACTGTACAGGTAATCAATCATGTTCTTACTGTAATAGGATTATGACAGCAATGATGACAGCAGCGGTTGCTAAGAGCACCTATACGATTATTACATGCGTATAGCAAGCGCGTATATATCTTGTCATAAATGGGATTGTAAATTCATGTTTTACATGTGTTTAATTATTGTAACCGTAAGAAAAACTGCACGTCGCATATGTTCTATAAATTTGCGACATGCAGTTTTTTATCAAAAATGTAGAGTACTGTTATGTAGAGTCTGTAGAGCAAAATACAGACCACCAAAGAGTTGAATGATTTTGTGGCCATATTTTGTCCCCTACATGCATTCATACATTCTTATCATCCGGACAAGTCTGTGATCACTGCCGTCCATGGACTTCTGTAAACAAATCCACGTAGATTAGAGTGTATTTCAGTGAGCCGGTTGGGTGACAATCAACTAAACGCATGAACTGCTTCATGCTAGAAATAGGTGTGACGGTTGTACCAGCTGGCATTCTAACCGTTCTACCACTTTTTAAACCTTCTGTTCTTTTAACTTTAAACCTTGATACCTTATTGTCTCGGAATTCTTGTATGTAGGCAAAAAAGAAAATCGAATTACTGGTTCCATATCACCCATTCATATGGATCGGGCGCGTTGCAAATTTCTGTTTCGAATATTATGTAAGGCAGGGAATGTTCGGGCATTAACCAAATCGTACATAAAGGTCATTTTAATTCAGTGAACATTGAGTTCGCAAATTGTACCTGCTTATTACCAATTTGTTTTAATGGTTTTAGTTTTACTGCACTGAGCGGCGATACGGTGAAATCACATGACGCTATTTTTTTTGGTAGACCACTACTATCATTAGAAGTGTTTTAAAAAATAGATTGATGATGTTATTTTATTCTGTGCATTTTTTATTGTCCGAAAAAATACAATGGTGAAATAGCAGACTTATAAAGCTTATTCTGCCGGTTGACTGGCGAGTTAAGAAATTGCAGAAAACTCATTTTTATGAAAAACAAAAATTAACTGGAAAAATCAGTTTAGTCTATCTGGTGTTACTATAGGCCATGGATATCTTACCAACTTCATATAGGATTGGAATGCTCACGTAATTGTCCCTAAAATAAATTATATAAAAATATAATATAAAAAATATTTTTCCCATATGGGACAAAAGTTGTTCCGATTGTGTCTTCAAGATAATATGTGTCTATTTACCACATACTACAAATGAGAACACAGGCATCAGGTTGATGCTTACAATAGTTAATACATGATTTCATCGGCTTTCAACCAGTGTTCGGTAATATCTATAACATCTATGTTACTATTTTCCAAAAAAGTATGTATAAGTATGGTAAAAACAGGCGAAGAAGACTTGCCTTCAAAGTCCAATCTACCACACTTGTGCCACATTTTCTGTGTTACGAGCATGTACTATGTATATTATAGTAGTAAATACCAAACAATTCGACACTTCATATGATATAACGATTCAAAGTATCATATATTGTTGCTATAAAAGTATTACATAATAGCTTAGGGTACTTATTGCAAAAATATACATCTTCAATGGGCTTGTCATTCGGAGTTTATTTTGTTATCTACGAAATTGTATTATTGAATTGTAAGTAATTCGATTACGAAGATAAGGCATATGTAGAATGTAATAACATGTAAGTCTATCAAAACGACTTGATAATTTAAAATGAAGTCTAACAATAGCACCAATATCAGTTTTCCATTATATATTCATATTATTTTTTATGCAACGTTTGCTTTTTAAGTATAACTTTGCGGTACTAATACCGTTTCAATTGTAATATTATTGCTGTTATCAGTTATCAACACAGTAACAGTAAGTGCAATAACTAGTTATACGGGTTATTTTAAAACCGATACGAATTTATTGGATACGAACTCATTAAATTCTTGTGTTAAATTGTTTTGGTATACACTTTTTTAGTAATCTCCAAGATGTTCTTAATTCACCAACTCGTTTCAGTTTTTATAATTCCGGGCTTTGATAGAACTGTAAATGGGTTTATGTCATGGAGTGGTCTCGGATATTACAATATTTTCGAAATGGGTCATCAACTCGATGAAAAATACGCCAACCCCATCTCTCGTCTCCTCGTCTCTATACTGTGAAAGCGAAAAAAAATTGTTGCCTTCCAAGATTTTGATTTTGGTTCCCTACATGCGCCCGGGGTGATTGTGCCAGGTTATGCCAATAAATCGAGACATGACATATGTAGCATGGATTAAACTACATTTTATACGACTAGTAACGATGTGTAGATAGTCAATTGAATTTAATTGACTAGGGCCCTCAGCCCTCGATAAAGCGTGGTGATTTTTCTGTGTACCTAGGTACGTCTATACGTAGGTACAGAGAAATGCACGTGGATTGCATAGAAACAACGGGCAATATAATATTACAGCGGGCAGGGTATAATATTTCAACGCATAGCCTTATATGTTATCTATTTGACTGATGAATAACTTATGACAAGCCCGTTTTCGATACGTTAAGTCTCTTTTATCAGGTTGCAATGACAACTTTCTATCAATTTATCATTCGTATATAATTTTAAACTAATAGATTTTGGCATATGCATTTTGTTCGAGCTTTTCAAATTGTAACAAAAACCTATTTTAAATATGTGCAAAATGCAAAATTGTAATGAAATCCGCACATAACACACTACCCTCTTACTAAGCGCTAGGCTCTCGTGCTGACCCTCTTACCGAGGTCACAGTGTCCGGCTGCATCAAGTGGACACTTGGAGAAACTAGGCAATGTCCTATTTACCTATTCAGTCGAGTGACAACGGAATTGACTGTTTCTTGGACAGCAACCCGTGTTATTTATGTATTAGAACAAAGGCAATGCGCTAATTACTACTTAACACGGTGAGAGTAGCTGCAATTGTTTCTTGCACAATTTGGACGTTG
The DNA here is from genome assembly GCA_018249915.1 of Cecropterus dorantes dorantes. Classification (NCBI taxonomy): domain Eukaryota; kingdom Metazoa; phylum Arthropoda; class Insecta; order Lepidoptera; family Hesperiidae; genus Cecropterus; species Cecropterus dorantes. The sequence continues at coordinate 8,652 of DWLI01004922.1, forward strand.
TTATTGGCCTATTTAATGACTTTTTATTTGAATGTCAAGTATGATAGCTTTACGCAATAAATATAGACAATATCCAATACAAATAAAATATTGCATCCCATCCCACGCATCACGAAAATAGAATAGTTTACAGATAAAAGATAAAGAGAAAAAAATCTGTCAAAAAGGCATTCTTATCGCTTCACGAGACTTCACTGATTTCGTACTATGTGTATAAATATAAAAGAAAGGAGAGAGAAGGAAAAAACATAACGATGTTGTTTATGTTCTAGGTTACCTAATATAGCTAGAAAAAACTGTAAATGTTATGTAAAAAGAGTGTACTTATTTATATATCTTTTAATATGTATCAATTGTGTATTTACTGTGCAATTCTTTCTTTAATCTATAAATATATAAAATAATTTCTTATTTACGCAGACACTATCCGGCACTGGTGCTCTCCGTCTCGGCCTGGAGTTCATCACGAAGCATTATGCAAAGAACAAGGAGATCTGGATGCCCACACCCACGTGGGGCAACCATCCACAGATCTGCAACATGCTCAACCTGCCGCACAAGAAATACCGGTACTTCGACCCCAAGACCAACGGCTTCGATCTTCAGGGTGCTCTTGAAGACATCTCTGTAAGTTCCTTGAGATTCGTCTATTTATTTAATCGATTTATGTTAATCAATTCGTTTCTTTTTTGAGATGAAATTTTATGATGAATAAGTCTACGAGGCGGCTTACAAATTGTTAGTTACAATATTTTTCCTACATTACCACCAGATCGGAATATGTGACCTTAACCTTTATTTTAAATACACTTTGTTTCTTGTTTCTCTGCGGGGATTTACATAATCTTTACATCGGATTGACATAGAACCTCATAGAACAACGATTTGATCGAATATTCGCGCCAAGTCGATGTTATTTCGCTTGCGATCATGCATTTTACGGGACATACGAGAGCCAATGCTTAATTCCGATATTGCTGCTCGATCTACTTGTGAACAATGAAGAACACGAGACAGATCCATTAAGCACTTAGAACAATCGGCAAATAATAATAGCAGAAATTGAAGTCGATGCTGTTGAATGATTTTATTATCTACAAATTGAATGAAGATAAATTTAAAACTAAAATGTCAATCACATACCCACATTGAGTCATACTTTTCCTTCCCACTTTTTATTTATTTTTGTTTGTGCTTGCCAAAATGTTTCAATACGTACATTTCGTGAAATTATTTTTTAAGCTTATTTAGCATGGTAGGTAATCTGTGATGGATCGACCGCGTGATGGGCTGATGTAACGAGATATGCCAAGTTACATGTTTTTAGGAGTTTACGACCAAGTTTTCTGAATTTACTTTATCCGTACTGCCATTCAGAAGTTTTCAGCCTTTTAACCACTTTAATGACCTAGATCTCAATATTCTTGATATTACAGACAATCTTTGATTATGATTTGATTGATTAATTTTCAGTTAACAGTAATTTAATGAAGATATTTACTTAAATCTAACGTTTTTTAACTTGTTCAATAATTGTTTATTGAATGAGCGAGTATAATAAACCCACTTTATTGATGACGGCAATAGTTCACGAAGATACACTTTAGTACGTAGGTAATTAGTACTCGAAGTATTCCAGGGACCTATTTTCCATCTGATTTTATTCTAAGTAATTAAAATATAAAACAAATATATAAAATTGTTCAAACTCTAATGGTGATCGTATCTGTTATCTATTTCTTGTTTTGATAAGTGATATTGCAATACACGTTTGATAAAAATTATATAATATCTATAATTAATAATAATAAATT
>DWLI01004923.1:0-10463 GCA_018249915.1 Cecropterus dorantes dorantes
GGGTCGCTTGGCTGGCCGGTTTGAGATCCCACTCTTACCGCCAGCAACCCCGGAAGCCCCCTTTTAGTCGCCTCTTACGAGACAGGGGATACCGTAGCCCTCTGGTCCCGGAACTACAGCTTTGGTGGACTGCATGCTCGTTTGCTACTTAAATATTATTTAAAAAAAATATTTACTTATATACTACTATCAGGATGCTACCTATAAATTTAAAATTGCAAGACAACAATTTTTGGTTTTTGTCGGCAAACTTTCGATTCATTTTATTTCAGAGCTCCCCCTTAACATAGATAAAAAAAATCTGACTTTTAGACCTTTTTTACCGCCGTTGCACTTCCCCTTAACAAAACTTTACGCTCGTTCATATAGGGGAAAACCCGAATTGCGTCGTATTTGTACAAAACAAACATACTTTATTTGAACACGAGTTAAAAATAGATATACCTAGATGAATAGATATGCTCGTACAAAAAGCATTATCTCTAATGATCTTTGAAACAGAAAACAAAAAAATAATATAAAGAAATAGAAGGGATGGAGACATAACCTCCATCCGAATAAAAAAAAATATCGATAATATACAAATGGTATTAAAAATAGTTGTATTTTGATTCATTCAGATGTTAAAAAACTCAGATATTGCGTTTCAGTGGAGTGAACATTAGACTCACTGGTAGATCCAGGATTTTTAGGAGGTTAAAAACAGCCTTAAGTAAGCTTTAAAAGCTCGATTGTAAAAATCAAAAGGTTTCAGGAAAATTATATACATTTTTTGAATCAGACTGAAGTAGCCAACAGCATGTAGTCCACCTGATGGTGGTTGCCGCTTATGGACTCATTTAAGCAACGTCATACAACAAGTCGTCAACAGTGGATCTATTTGAAGTCGATCACATGCGTTGGTAATTTGGTATTCCCGAGGACTATGATGGTCGCGTCATATATAAGTGAGCCGGCAACCACATTCATCCACCGAAACACAAGAACTGTATCTCGCTAGAAATAGGTATGGAGGCGACACCTCCCCGTCGAATGACTGGTTTTACCACCTGGCAAACCACCTGGCACTTTATATTTAAGATGGGGGGTTCTTCTCCCTAGGGAATGATTAAGTGGGTGTTATTGTAAAATATTAAAAAAAAGTAAATTAAAAATATAATAATCATTAAAGTGCCGATGTTAATTTCGTTTTAAAATGTATTACAAATATGGACAGATTGTTGTATCAATTTTTAGAATAATTTAATAGATCATACAAGTAACACATTTGTGTGAACTGGAGATTCATAGTGTATATATGTATGTACGTTTTAGGTAATACCACCTACTTGATGGTCAACTTTGGAAAACTTGAATATAATGCGATACTTATACTTACCATATTTCTGTACAGTAACTGTATGTTCCTAGCAAGCATACTGAAGTATAATTATCTAATCAACACGTTATTTTTGTTACAAATATCTAGCATCTTAAAATACATCCCAAACTGGATGAAAGACTCTCTGTGATGTCAAAACCAATACACGTTTCATCTTAACCCAATATATAACAGCTTTGGATATTTGTATCTAATTTATTGTAGTTTTTATAAAGGACATATTCAAAACGTAACTAATTTCTGATGTCTTATGTTGTTACTCTTGAGGACTAATATGGTGTGAATGTGAGCCGATAACCACACCCTTCTACAGATACGCAAGAACTGCTTCAAACTAGAAATAGATGTGACGATGGTGCCTTCTCAAACCACCTTGGTAAAATACGAGAATGCTCATTCATTAATAATTTTACACATAAACCTACATACACAGAAATAACAGAATTTAACGAATTTTCCTTTATTTGAACGTTTCATCTAACCGTTGGATATAAAAAAGTCATAATATGCTAATATAATGACTAAACAAGTTTCAAATTTTTTGTTGTTTTGACTAATTAAGTGAAATGAAGAAATTTGGGCGTATCCATTTTATTTTATGGCTTGTGAATAATTATACGTCGTTAATACCTAACTGGCTTGCATATTTCAAATGATGTGTATTGTATCGACAGATTGCGACATTAATCATGAGATTTCTTTTCGTAATTGCAGAATATTTTCAAATATATCTGTGCAAGTCTACATATCATGCAAATATATTAAGTGCTAACTTTTTCCTTAACGCTATTTTTTAAAGATGTCAACTGTAATTACAGTATGTTTATTTGTGTTATGTTATTGTATTTTAGCAATGATTTGGATAAATTAGGATTAAAGTTTGTAACAGTTTCACGCGAAAATTACTGGTTGAATAGTTTGATATTTCTTATCGTGGTAAGAGTAATCAAAGCGGGCAGATCCTCGGCCTCAAATATGTTAATAAATTATAATTTTCATGCGAATAATTTGAAATGATTGCATGCTGTTTGGGCTAATGTACTTATGTTTTGATTAATGAGGCACGAAATTGGAGACGATTAGTTTACGGCCAGCTAACTGCATATAACGCTTATGATATTTTAACGATTTGGCGAAGTGCAGTTAGGGTAATTATATTGGTGATTGGCAATAATTTTTGATATTAATTACCTTATAAATTGATATGTAAATATGCTAACTGTACTCATTTTGTAAGTGTTGAATTTTCTACGTGTAACATTTATTAAAAATTTTCATTCGTTTCGTTAAAAATTTTAAAGTATTTTTGTTAAGTATACGAGTATTTACGTTTCTCATTGTTTGCCTTAAAGCGTTTCGTTTATCAAGACATCAGAAATTATTCTTGAGTAAACTTAAACCTTGACCTTATCTTAGATAAACATATCCTGAACCATAAATGTCTAGGGCATGATTAGATTTTTTAATAGTTTTATTAAGTTGGTTTAACTTTAGATTATTTTAGATGCTACCATAATCACAATTGTTCAGCGTTTGGAGTTTATAAGTACGTTTCCTTACGATACTTACATTTTATTATTTGTTTACACACATACAAGCGGCAGCGACGATATGCTTGACTATTTACTCTTCCAATATTTCAAAAGATGATATTTTTTTAGTTTTTTGTATACAAACTTGACCATCGTAATCGTATAGTTCCGGGTGAAGTCTAAGAGTTCAATAAAATCGACTTTGTGTTTGTATAGTTTTGTTGGCTAGGTTGAATGGGTTTGGTCTTCGCTGACCCAATTGATTATTAGATAGCTTGTAGCAAAATGTATTTGAATAACTCATAAAGGTCTTGTTGCATTGTATGGTAGAGATTAAAATCACAGTGCTAGGTGTAGCTAACAAGGAACCATAGCTACTCAAAGTCTCTTATTGCCTTGTTTTGGTCACACTAATTCGCCTAGAAATTTATTTCACTTGCTTTAATAGAAAATATCTTGAGGAAATCTTTAAAGAAGTTAGTAAGCTTTATGTAATTAGGCCGGCCAAATCTCTATAGAGGTACCATTTTCAATTGAAAAAAACTTGTACCGAGGGACGGTAGGAGAATTGACAATATTTGTCTATTTGTTTGAGTATTAATAAACAAATATAAGCTCAATGACTGGTCATGACCCCAAGGACATAACCGGTTGGACCAAAAAGGATAAAAGTCATACCTGACTGGTTAAAGAAGGTAGGTACAGGGCGAATAAAATTTAACGTCATATGGTATGTATATGCCTATAGGGAACCTAACTGGGTTCAAGCTTTGGAAAGTCGTTCGAAAACAGAATACAGATTATAAAAATGATTTAACACAGATTAAAAAGAATTAATCATTGTAATCTACATACTTATAATTGTACGTATCAATGTTTATTTGATTACTTTTGTTAGAACATATTCTGTCTTGATGATATTTAAATGATTGTATGTCCCTGACCCTATGAAGTAGTATAATATTTATTTTAAGTATCGAGTTTAAATTAATAATGATAATGAAAAAAATACTTAATCTTGGCAGATTATGAAAACAAACATTTTGATCCTTACTACAAGAAAAATGCATACAAAAACTTATGAGTCAAAAATAATTAACTCGTTTTGTATGCTGAATCAATACTTATTATTTATGCTAAATTAATGGTCGTAATTTGATTTTATACTTAGGAACCATAATAATCATCAACTTAATTATAATTAAAGAAATAAAGATTAAGAATTTGAATATTGGGTTTTCATAAAACTTTTAATCGAGAAATTTCTTAGTTTTATCTACACGCTCAATCAAGACCCCGTTAAGATCAATAATTCGATTTCACACTTTGGCACTTGTAATACTATACCTATACCAACACTTATAAAAAACTAGTTGTGCCTCGCGGTTTCACCCGCTACTCCATTAAAAAAACAAACATAGCATGATAGATATCCTATAGCCTTCCTCGATAAATTTACTATTGAACGTGAAAATCATTTTTAAATTCGAACCAGTAGTTCCTGAGCCCGTTTAACCAAACAAACTCTACTGCTTTACAATATTAGTATTAATGCTTATTAGGGAAATTATTTCCAGCATATTGTTTTAGTATATTTAAATATATAATGAAATATATAAGTTTAGAATAATCGTGACCTACAATTAAATTATTGATATTAATAATATTCAACGCTCGAAAGAGCCGTTACAGAAGTTCAAGGATATATAAATGTAAATATAGTTTTATCTAACTATAATTTAAAACAAATTATCTCGGGTGATAATAGTCAATTGTTACGGTGGCCACGAAAAAGTCAATTCAATAGTCATTTGCGCTACAAGCGTTAAAAAATATGTGTCAGATCTTATAACGGCGAAGTTTAGCTGCAATTTAAAATTTACAAAAACATTTACATATTACATTTTTTAAGGCTAAAGTAGCAAACAAACATGCAGTCCAGCTGATTTTGACATGTTTAAGCAATTTTATACAGAACAGGAGTTTTATCTGAAGTCAATCACGGATGCGTTCCTACTCCCGAAAACTAAGAGAGCGCTAATATGTAAATGAACCGGCAATGCCAGCTTTGCATTGAAACTTAAGAACTGCTCTTTTCTTTTTATGTACAAGAAATATGTAATTCATACTTCTACGGTCAAATTGCACGTACCTTAATTTTTATTTTAGCTTTGAGTAACGTCTGTAATTATTATAAAGGATGTGATTTTTTTTCAGCTACGTGGATTAATTATTCGCAATAAAGTTTGTGAGAACGTATGTGAGTTTATTTATCTCTATTAATCATCAGAACTTCTGGTCAGATTTCATTGAAATTTGGTACAAAGATAGTTTATTAACACATGAGATATTGATTACAGTGGTAATCTTGACCGAAAGGGCGAAGCCGCGGGAATAAGCTAGTAAGAATATATGTAAACGTGGGGTTGAACAAAAATTAAGAATACGGTCTACGGGGTGCTACGGGGTGCGCTACGAGACGTACCAGATCCATATCCAAACATGGAATAAAAATGAAAGCTCTGCGTATTTATACATCGCATTTAATAAGTATATTTATCATTTAATGAGTAAAATAAATAGTAGTAATAAGTAAGTAAAATAAATAAGAAGTAATAAAAAATACTTAGTATAATTTAATGAAATGATTTGTGAAAGGACTGATATTTGTAATCCATATATTTGTATCCATTGAGACTCTTTTACTGTTTTACATACTAAACTCAAAATTTATGTATTAACTGTCTTTTAATAAATCGCCATAAAGCCTGGGTATGTTCGTTGAATGATCTCAGCCTTCAACCAAAATAACTAAACCTTGGACACCTAACTTTGGACTTCCTGAAACGTCAACCATTTATCACTACATATAATGGAACAGTGCTTTTAGCTTTCAAAAACCTTTGCCGCAAACGGATCAAATATATAAGAGCAGCATATTTGCAACGTTTAATGGATTTAAGCAGTCTTTGCTGCATCACCCGCACGTCGAGGTCACCGATATATGAGATGGAGCCAGCGTATCAACGTAACATGCATTCTATACGAGTGACCTCTCCTGTTCCCAAGGAACCGTTCTATCGTCAGGCCTCTAGTCATGGTCATATCATTTGACTCAATTGTTGTAGGCTGGTTAAGGGTAACAAGGGCTTTTCGGTTGATGCAGGCGCCCCATGATGCGACAAATAATCAGCACTGTAGAGGCAAGACAGTTCATAATGGCTATACTGGGTGAATTTTTTCCACTTAGGCGTCCATTTTTATGAAATACTAGCTGACCCGGCAAACTAATTAAATGACGATTGATCAGTTTTCGACCGGAAAGGATAATGATTAAATTACTAAAATGGCTATTAAAAAATAAGGGTTGATCGTAGAAGGGTAAAAATTAAGGATTGTATGTATTTTTGTATGTCGTATCATAAAAAAATAGAAATTAAAAATGTTGTCTAAAAAATAAAAAATAAAATTTAGGGTTGTAGACTACCCCTAACATTTAGGGGGATGAAAAATAGATGTTGGTCGATTCTCATAGATACCGGATAAGCACAAAAAATTTCATCAAAATCGGTCAAGCCGTTGCGGAGGAGTATGGCAACGAAAACTATGACTCGAGAATTTTATATATTAGATAATCGCAAGTATACATACGTAGGAATATATAATTTGACATTACTTTGAATACTCATTCCTCTCTTCCTTACACCTGAATGATTACTGAAATGTACTGGGAATAAAATCATTATGTAAATGGAATTATTCGACTATATGACCATGAACCTATTTATAGAAATTAGGTAAATTTTCGTCAACAATATGTTTAACGAGGTGGCACATGATTATAAAAACCATGCTATAGTTACATCTACAGGTAAATGGGTGTCGGTTAGCGTGTATGCTCTAATTATACTTGTACACAAAGACGACATTTGCTCTTTTATAAACAGACAGGTGGTCATAATCACTAGGTGTAGCCATTGAGTTATAGTTTTGTATAGGCGGGTTCTATTTTTGCAGTTGACCTATGTTGTATGTTATCGGAAAGCGAAATATATGTTTCACAATTTTTCAAACTTGCCATTATTTCAACGTCACCTTATTACTTTGCATGCTTGGAAGATGTGTCGTTCTGACAAAATAGTTACCAGTTTGAAACATTGTAAAATGTACTCGTACTAATAAATAAATTGAGCTCAAAGAGATTTAGATTAGAAATGATTATTTTATTAATATACCCAGTATAATTTAAGACAATATGTATCAAAATATAGCTTGCTTTTTAGTCTTTACATTAAGATCAAAGGGCCAACAATTTTTTAATTTATAATTTTCATGTAAGTATGTTACAAATAAAAAATGAATATATCAGAAAATATACTTCGTATTATATATACACATTATATATTGCAAACATTTTTACAAAGATGGTACGCGAACGGTATGTGAAATTGATGTTTAAGGTACATAAACCAATTAACACACAAGCCACTAATTGACTAATCGATTTAATTTGTCATTCTAACGATACACTACATACGCGTGACATTTAATTTTTCCTAATAAACAAAGGTCTATAACCGAATCTGCATACAATAGTCTTACCGTAGCAAAGGCACGCATGCAGCAAGACACACGCGATGACAGCTAAGCCCCTCATCACGACTGTTGGACGACACACGCTGTGAACCAGTTTTCGATGACTAACACTTAGTTTTTAATACAAGGCACAAGTATCTTCAACGAACGTTCGACACGCAATGTTGGTAGACGGAGCCTGCACCGTAATAAATGTTCATCTAAGTGCTTATCAGGCAGTTTTTCTAGCATGCGTGATAAGCCGTATTGATACGCATCTGTTAATTATTACAAGTTTTCTTCATGGCATCCGGGAGCAATGTCACTATTGATGGGTTTTGTGTATTGAAGGTATAAGAAACACCATTAGATCGTGTATTGTTCTAACATTACACTTATTACTGAGGAAAAAGATGTATTATTGACTACATGCAGTTTTATGTGTTCCCGTAGCTATCATTTTACTTAGTCGTGGTCGTGAGATCCTGTTTTTTATGGGCTTTATAATAAAAACGTACATTTTACAGCGATAAAAAATATTGTTTCTAGTGAAATTGAAGTAAGTAGACACAATATTATTTTAGGTGATATTATGTGTGTCATCATTTAATTAACACATATCTGGCTAATGGCTAGGCTCTAGTCTCCTTTCGGCATGATAAGTACTTAGGCACTTATACAATATTGACGTCATAAATGAGATGCCAAAAATCCTTCCACTCACATTAGTTAGTATTCTTTATAATTATGATCTAGGTCCTTAGGGGCGCAGAGCAAGACGCGACTGTTTGACCTAAGGAGACCTAAGACCGGTAAATGTTTTTGTCAAATGATAATTTTAGCAACTCAAAGACTCCATACAAGAGGTATGTGACGCTGCAGCAGTAAACAGATTTTTAAAAAATCCTTTTCGATGTCGAACGTATTAACCAGTACGTTAAGCGCAAGCCAGACGCAGCGACTATAAGTAAAAATCATGATTAGATGAGGCCTTTGTTTAGCATTAGAACTCAAAAGGCCATTCGATGGATGTAACGCTAAGATAAAAAGCATTGACCAAGAAACATACGCTCATATATTTTGTTAAAATAATTTAAGCTGGTAAGAAGAAACACATACAAAATTATAGTTATGTATCTATTAATAACTAATAACTATAGAAACAACATAACCTATAAAATAACAGGATTATATCATGCCAAGGCGATAAAATCGATTACAACAGATGCAAGAGCACCAGAGATCAAGGTGAATGTCAGACAGTGATAATGAATACGAGTACTGACCTACTGACTGATTTTGTTTACTATTTATAAAACTGACTATATGCAGAACAAAGTAAGGTTTTTTTGGATAAGATCCTTTGAAATTAAACTCCAGAGGGATCACCGTTACATTTCTGCCTGTTAACAGAAGCGTTAATCTGTTTTTGATAAGTTTTCACTTGTTCTATCTTTTTCAATCCTTTCAGTTAAGTATTTTTGAACAGAAACTAGGGTAATTTTCCATAATTTTCTCAGATATTCTTAAAATATAAAAGAATGGGATAGCCTTGTTGTATATTATACGTATTTTTTAAATATTACGAGTCCTTTTATACCGAAAGTTTGAATTATTAAATTTTTGGATTTTGGAAGAGAGAAAATTGGGCTTTAGAGAGCATTCAAAGTTACTTTAAGTTTTGGGTATCTTTAAACTGAACTATTATGGAAAACAAAGACCTTGATTTTTTATAACTTTAATATCATGGGTAACATTGAACTCTTATTCTAAAAAAGTTAGAAGTTTCATAGTTTACCAGCTAAATTCAAACTTACCAGGAAATTTTAAGTTATCCAACTTGAGTGTCAGGTATTACGTTTTAATAGTAACCATCTCTCCCTTCTAACGCATAGTCCTCTTGTCCCAGCTGAGCTTCAGGCTCGCCACGAAAACCCAGTGAAACTGTAATGGCCTCTAGGGCCAACAGTAACTACGCACTTGACAAAAAATATTTTCATAATAACTTATTTATTTTCCTAACGACTGAAATGCTTATATGTCAAGTCATCCGGCATGTACTATCATCTATGAAACCTAGGTTCAAATTACAATTTTTTTACTACTTTTGACCCGCGTGGCGGAATGGTCACCACACCGGTCTGACACGCAGTGGGTTTCGGATTCAATCCCCGGCCAGAAAGACATCTGAATGATGAGTTTAAATTCTGTTCTGAGTCTGAGTGTTTATGTATTCGTCTTTGTGTGTCCATGGTACCCACGACACAGGAGAAAATCCTTTTGAGCGAAGAAAGCGTCTTTTAAAAAACAAAGAAATATAAAGTCCAACTTCAAACCTTGTGTTGACCTCAAATAACACGGGCACTACTGATCTTTAAATGAATTAGGGGCTCATTTCCATTACATAGAGAAACGCATATGTACATATCCTTGTCTACTTTAAATACCTACCTACTACGTTTCGGTAATATAGAAACAAACAAAATTCAAAAAGTTCCTTTTATGTCTATTAGAATCCTGTTACGTATTGTAGATTATGATAATCATTTTGAACTGCTTAAACTGGAAATGACCTGTCCTTTTCGATCAATCAATTCCGGAATCCAATATAAATGGAAATTATTTTACTTTGTCTTCAGTTAAAGAACTTATTCATAGGCATTTATTATTACATTATTTTTACGCACAAATTTGTAAAGAAAACATTGTTTTATCTTCATTAATGCTGGAGTGATGATTTGTAAGTATCTTATATTTAATTATCTCGTTCTTAAAATATCACATCATTTGTATTTTTTATAGTTTGGAAATTGCAAACGAGCAAGCCCACCTGATGGTAAACGGCTACTGCCGCCCATGGACATCTGTAATCAACCCTAGGTAAGATCCAAGTCTCACCTGCTGGGCAACAGCGTCTTCCTGTGTGTCATTGTCAGCCACTGCGATCTCTAACACTCCTGACAGGCGCGGCAAAT
>DWLI01004924.1:0-10463 GCA_018249915.1 Cecropterus dorantes dorantes
TTACGGCAAGATCGGAAGTGCTGTTATTCATTGCAAATGGCGCTCTATGATTTATTTTAACGCGCTTTCTACACTTACAGCCACACGCTAGATTTTCCTGGATCTTCTGTATCGCGGGTGACATGGACACATAAAGACGAATACACAAACACTCAAACCCAGAAAATAATTCTAAATTCATCTTTCAAATGTCTTTCTGGCTGGGAATCGAACCCAGAAATCACTGCGCGCCAGACCGGTATGGTGACCGCTTCGCCACGCGGCCGTCTAATAGATAAAATTTTATAGAAATTAGTGAAGACAGAATGCCTAATATAATTTCTATAAATATAATTGCTATTTCTTTATATTTGAAGCAGCTGTAAAAATAAAGGTATTGTGAAAAATTCTACTTCTAATGAATGCATTCTGAAGGTTCCTTACATGTCCGCCCTTTGTAAATATTTTTATTTATCATTTTTAATTGTGTTTGTTGTTATACAAACATACATAGTCCATATATGTTATACATCCTCTGTAAACATTTCCAGTAGTTAACTATTACGGTTCAAGAAGTAGGGCGGTGTAGGTACCTGAATGACGGACAGTCAGCGAACGCTTAGTAATAGGGTCTTATTTTTACCCTTTGGTTACAGAACCCTAAAAAAATTTAAGCATTAGTGTGCTTCCAATGCAGTTTTGCAAATACTTTTCGCATTTTTTCGCATTTGTATATGAGGTATACGAAATAATGCGCATAAATATTTCTATGCAAACACGTGACGCATTATCAGTCACCATTTGCATATAAGGGAAAAGTTTTATGAGTGGTTCTATCTGTGCAAATTTGCCTATCTTATCTACATAAAAACTAGAGATATCGCCTACCTACGCGGTTCCTACGATTAGGATTCCAGAATCTAGATAAACATAAACCTATCAAACGTGACACAGATTTCATCACAACAATGACTGGGATTTCGTTATCACGATGTTATGATCGCTTAAACAAATGTTTTCTATAATCACAGCACTTAGGTATTGGAATCAACATGTGTACAGTAGAGTTTGTTTGGTTGAACGGACTAATCTCAGGAACTACTGGTTCAAATTTAAAAATTCTTTTTGTTTTGCATAGTCTGTTTATTGAGGAAGGATGTAGGCTATATTATAACATGACGTTATGTTTATTTGTTCTTTTTTCTTATTTAGTAGCGGTAGTTTTTCTTATTTAGTCTACCACGTAGCACACCTAGTTCAATATAAAAAAGAAATAGATGATTGATTTCCCTAGAAATGAAAGGTCTCAAATGTCCTAAGCATACATGTAAGCCGGCCATCTTTTTTGAATGGATAGAAGTAATGTCCTACGCATACTTGTGAGGTGCCTTGCTTTTGAAAAGGTCAGAGAAAATGGTTTTTTACGGGAAAAGGTACCAAATATGTAGGAGAAGTAGAGTTATTGCAATGTCAGGTTTCATATTAATATTAATATTAATTTGAAGGTACCAAAAGTTTTTATCGATTCATTTTAAAGCGACTTTAACAATACAATATCTGAAATCTCTTGCTGTTATAGTGCGGATATAAATATGAGTTTTTAAAACTTTACCATCTCCGTAAATATTTTATAGGTTATAGCTTCCAAACCTAACTTTATGTAGTTTATAAGGTAGTTAAATGAAATAATAGAGCAATAAATGAGTCTCCCATTCAAGTTAAGCCTTGCAGCCATTTGCTACGCCAGCCGTGAACAATGGACGTTTGAAATACACAAAAGCCAGTGTTTTTCAACAGAAAAATCTTTCACGGAACGGTAAGCACGTATTGAAATGAAGATGGCTGGTCTTGAACGTTTTTATGCTTGAATTATTATAATTGGAAGATGGAGATATTTATTTATTAGGATTTTTTCATAATAAGTTTTCCTCTAACAGTCGAATTTCTTTAATAATGGTTATATAAATAAATTGAGGATTTTTTACTAAGGACTACGAGTATACTGATTATCGTTCTTCTTAAGTTAGTAGTAGTTAATGAAACAAAAAAATGATATCGGTTTACAAACAAAAGAGATAAACTTAACTTAGCTGAAACTTTGTTTTTGTTTTTATACGTATGCAAAAACGGTGCTTAGCTCTTGGCTGGTGTGGTTTTGAACTGATCTTTAAAATTAATTTAAATTTATAGACTTGTGTAGTGAGGCACTAAAATAGATTTGAGGTTCTGCAGTTTTCTAACAGTTAATATTGCAATCACATTAAAAACACTGGTAATTATTTTAGTAGGTACATGTAGTTAATCTCCTATATTTTATCAGCTCCTGAATGAGGAAAAAAATTGATATTGACTACCTTTAGACGGAAAGAGCTCTTTCATTTTATTTTAATCTAATCCCATTTTAGTACCATTTGAATCTGCCGTAATTAATTACTTACGATCTTATCGCTATTATCTCAGTTCTTTGAAAGAGATAAAATCTACGGCTTCAAAAATTCTTCAAACCTGATAATGAAGGATATGAGTAATTTACAGTAATCGTAAGGTAATTTGCAGTAATCTCGGTAAGATTACCGTAAATTAACAGTATCCATCTAAATCATAATGTTGTTCTTACATCTTATTAAAATATACCAAATTTAATTTATTTCAAAAAAATATATCTTTTTATTATGGCGGAAGAGGAGAATTTCTAGGAGTTGCGCAGACTCTGGTAATTTCTTTCCTGTATGACTTGTAATATTGCCAAATCTAGCTAGAGTTTTTTTTTTCTTTTAATGTAATTACTGCAGATTTTTTTTTCTATTATCTAATTTTTCATTGCGGTTACTATTGACAGACATTCCAGTTTATCTTTAAGTGTCGTTACTGTGATAAAATCTATTTTATGTACGATTTTGATTGTATTATTTTTATTAATCATAATGGGAATCTGCCATGATATAATAATAGTTTATCCGAAATATTCTAGTGAATATGGCTTTACAAGCTTCATGCTACCAAAATAAATATCGATATCTTTTATGGCTTCGGCAGACTATGAAAAAGTTTGGAGACTTGTTGATGTGTGTTTAATGTGTAATCTTATCTGGTGGAAGCATAAAAAGTATTCAAATGGAGTCCTAATGTGACATAGATACTTTATGGTAACCCATCAGTCATATGGTCTTAGAGGTACTCACATGTACCACAATCACGGAAGAATGGACCAAGGTTGTATAGATCGCGTATAGCTATTTCTAATGTGATGCTTTTCTTGCGTTTCGGTGAAAGGGTGTGGTTGCCGGCTCCCTTTCCTTTCGATCGTCTTATTCCACGAAAGTGGCAGCGCATCTGCGATTGACTTTAAATAAAACCCCTGTTCTGTGTGAAGATGCTTACAGATGTCCATGGGCGGCAATGGTTACTTATCATCAGAAAAATTGCATGCACGTTTGCTGCTTCAACCTTATAAAAATCACGTAGCCAGTAAATTTTGGCTAGCGGTTACGTCAGAAAAGATGCTGCAGTTTCTTGTCGCTTCTCTGTTGTACCTAAAACTGTGTATCTTAGTTAAAGTGACTGGAGTCTTAACTACGGAGATGCTTGATGTGTTGTCAGTTTTCTTTTCTTTCACACACGTATCCTTTCTACACTCATAGCTATGCACTAGGATTTTCTCCTGTGTCGCAGGTGCCATGGACACACAGACGAATACACAAACACCTAAACCCAGAACAGAAATTTAAATTCATCATTCAGATGTCTGTCTAGCCGGGAATCGAACTTGGAACTGCGCGTCAGACCGGTGACCGCTTCGCCACGTGGGTCGTCACATATTTCATAAACGTGCAATATTTGATGACGGGCTGCTTCTATCTTACTAAAAAAAATCGCACCGCACCAGCCAGTAAATTTTGGAAAACAGTTACGTCTGTAAAGACGCTGCAGATTCTTGTCGCTCCGTGATTGTACCTAAAACTGATTCAAAGTTGTGTTTTTACTTATAGTGACTGGAGACTTAACCATAAAGTTGCTTGTTGTATTGTCAGTTACGTCAGCACTATAGATTCGGAGATCAAAAATAGTTAATGTGAATAAAATTATGCATTTTTATACACAAATTTTCACCCGCTCAAGATGTGTGTGTGTGATATGATTGTATGATGTTGATTGGTATGATGAATATACACTTAAGTCAGTAAGGCAGCGCTTACAAATTTATGTAAATTGTAGATTAGGTTTACATTAAAGGAATGTGTCTCGCATAAAATATCATAATAGGAACCAATGAAAGGGAGCTTTTCACAACTAGAAATTTTAAAGAGTTTGTATCCAAAAATTCTAAGATAAAGTTTTTTTTTGCGGATAATCGGTTGAGAACCAACGATTGTGTTTCGTTGTATCACATGACTGTTGAAGGTTTCGTTATTTATCGGTTATTTGAAATCGATACGACTTATATATTTGAGTTTTATTTTCATATTCGTGCTAACATGCTAATTGTATTAAGGTGATGGTAATTTAATCTTTATTTCGTATGTTAATGAGTAAACCGCGATCAATATTCTAAAGTATGCGAAAACGTACGCAAGAGGATTTTTATTTGTAATTTTATGGTTTCCAAATTTTGTTTGATAAAATCTTTAAGCAAATACTCGATAGTGAAATAGTAAAAAATATTTTGTAATAAAAACGAATAATTTACACATTCCGTACATGTTCGTTTTGAAAATGCTGCGCAATATTTACATTTTGAGTGCAGAAACGCAACCTTTACTTAGAATTAAAAAAAAATATAATCATTTTTATGTGTTCTGATGTAAATCTAATGGCTACTAACACCAACTTAACTAGTTGTTAACATTTTAATATAATTATACTAATATATGTATGTGTACTAGTAACCTAGATATATTTTTGTGTAAGAAAACTATTTGTTTATAAATCTACCAACTGTCCATTCTAGGGATGTACCCGATCGTTAAAATAAAAGATCCGCGGATACGGATACGAGTACGGTTCATTAGTGTCTAGATCCGCTAATAAGGATACGTATCTAAACTTTTGAACAAATTTACATACTTGATGTGTGTGTGATACGTGTCCTTGAAGCGACAGTTGCTTCACATGTTTCGATCTGTGCCCTTCGTATGAGTTTATTACGTTTTCTCAAAACAGCTATTGTTTACGTTTTTCTCTATAATTGCAATATACATTATATGTACCTACTAACGTACATATAATGTTAAAATATTTGCAATATAAGTAATAAATATTTGATATTAATAAACAATATGAAATATATGAAAATTAATTCTATCTCATAGCTACCTAATCATCTGTGTACTTTCATAATTTTGTAAATAATTAATTTATAAATAATATGAGTTTTCATAATAGGTATAAAAGATTCGTTTAAAATCCGCCTAAAAAGTAACGGATACGGATACAGATCTTTTTTTATGCCTCGGATATCCGCGGATACGGAAACGGATCTCCGGCACCTCACTAGTATATTCGCAAAATAATTCTGTAATTTAAGTAAATGGCAAGCTAAATGTAAATGTAAACAGTACAATGTAATAAATAACAATCCTGTTTACACTGTTCGTCATTATAAAAAGGTAGTTGTTTATTTCGTCATTATCACATGTGGTATGACATAGGAATCACATGTAGGCCGTTCCATTCATTCGTGCATGCGTCATGTGTGGTAATTGTATGATTACAATGAGTATGTATGAGAAAATAATTATATAGGTGTAATTGCAAAAGTCCGGTAAAATTGTAGTTAAAAATCTGTCACACCTATTTCAAAAGTAAAGGACACTGAGGCTCCATTAACATGGTATAAGGTTCTAAGTTGTAAGTTTTTTAATTATAAGATGAAAAACCTTCTTACTAAAAAAAACCGCATCCAAATTGGTCCACCCGTTTAAGAGCTACGTTTCCACATACAGACAGACATAGCAGTTAAACTAATAACACCCCTTTCGGCATCGGGGGTTAAAATACAGATTTTCAGTGTTGTCTAGTTCCTAGATAAAAAAGTGTGTGTCTGCAATCGACGCACTGCAGGAGTGAAAATTAATAATAATAAACCTGAATAATAATAAATCTTCTGAAGTGCGACTTAATAATAATAAATAAGAGAATATTTCAAAGCAAAAGGGAATTAAGACTTATGCTTTTTCAAACATAGATTAAGTAATATGCAGTCTATATTTGGAAATCTTAATTTACATATACCAAACTTCCTATACAACCTACGAAATAAAATCATTAGCGTGATACAAACAGGAGTTCAGCGCCATCTAGTTCTAACGGGACAACTGCTTTCGTATCACATTTTCGTTTCATTGAGTTTCAAAACTCAACGATTCTTTTTGAATTCAACGTGAAAATATATGCAATAATATTGATATTTTATATTAAAACCCCAAGTAAAATCTCCGATGTATACGCCCGTGATTGGAACACCTCGTATAAGTTAAAATTAGTTAAACGCTAAACGATTTCTACACTCATAGCTTCACACTAGGATTTTCTCCTGTGTCGTGGGTACCATGGGCACACAAAGACGAATAAACACCTAAACACAGAACAGAATCCAAACTCATCATTCAGATGTCTGTCTGGCCGGAGATCGAACCAGGCACCCACTGCGTGTCAGACCGGTATGATAACCGCTCGTTAAGTCTATTCTAATATTATATTATATTATATATATATATTATAAAGTAGTAGTAGAGTTAGGTTGAACGGACCAATCTCAGGAAGTGCTGGCTCGAATTGAAAAATTCGTTTTGTATTGAATAGTCCATTTATTGAGGAAGGCTATATATATAACATCACGCTATGTTTGTTTGTTTTTTTTTCTTATTTAGTAGCGGGTGAAACCGCGCAGCATACCTAGTAAGTTAGAAATAAATTTCTCTTACTTCGTAAAAACCAGGACACTAAAGCACTGTGCTCCATTTTTCATTTACCTACTTATGCATACATAGAGACATGTGCACGAATGTATAAAATCCAAACATATGCGTCTGACGTCATGAAACACGCTGAGACTTCGAGACAAGTTGGCAAACTCTGAACATTATTGCGTTCACGTTCAATGCTTAGATATTCCTCTACGCTGTTTGAATTATTGTAAAATCCGCTTGATTTACATAACCTATTGATTTATTGATGGCCATATGTGTTTGCATTTGTTGTTTTTGCACAACTACGTCATGTTGGTAATATTTTTCTAGCATATGTATGAATTGGCACGCCGCACGCACAGCCCAAAAAATATAACAGAAATCTATATCTATACTTATATATAAAAATGAGATGGTATCTATCCGTGTGTTACTCAATCACGCAAGAACTAGTGGTCTGATTTACATAAACTTGAATATGCACCACTTGCCGATTTTGACATTTTTCGCTATTTAAAAATGGCGGCTATTTTAGTGACGTCACTACACGCTTTATTTTCAGACTTTCATATTTCCATTTCAAATAAAAAGAGTACGCTGAAGAATAGCAACCTTTTGATAGTATATACGAGGTTAACATTAAATTTTCTATGTGGAAGGTCCGTATCACTTTTCATGTACCTCCAACGGTTAGGGAGTAAAATCATTTTTTTTGTCCCTCACCGTCAATTAGTTAGAGCAAATTACGGGTACTTTAGCTAGTACATACAAAAACTACGTTCGCCTCCGCGTGTATCTCGTTATAATATATTCTAGTTTCTATTTAAATATATTCCATAATTTTAGTACCTTCTTTTCTCCTTAAGAAGTCAGATTTTTCGTTTATTTAATATGATCATCGATCTGTGTCTCGCGGAGACACATCAAGATTATCTATATCTAGATTTTCCTCCTTGTTTTTCGCTGACTTCAATTCCTTCCGCTCTTTCCTAAAAGCTGCTACCGGCCAAAAATTAAGGAAAAATATAAGTTGTACTTTACTTTTAAACGTATTTGTTTCTGTCTTGTTTAGTCAATCTACTGTAATTGCTGAAAAAAAAGACGGCATCTCTACTATGTAGGTATGCCAACAATCTGAAAAATGATACAAATTGAATACAATTAACAAGTAAGTATACAAGTTAAAAATATATATATTTTTAGTACTATAATTATTATTTATTATGTTAAGTGGGTCGTTTTCACGTTCTATTTACTACTTTCGTGAGTTCGCAAATCTTAATTAATTATAAATCTACCATATGTAAACCATGATCGCAATATAGAATGTAGGCATAAATAAACTCATGACTATAATACAACACTAGACACTATTGTTGTATTATAGTCATGAGTTTATCCGGTTAATAATTTCGCAATTGGATGACACACTGTGATGAAAGTTATAAGGATAACTGGCCCACGCTTCGTCCTTACACTAAAGCTCTTCCAACTATTAAAATTCAGGACAAGTGGAACTGTAAGTACCGTAGGCGTGTAAGCTTAGTACTAGTGGTAGAAAAAGTTAGGTTGGTCGTGGTTTAAAAGATATATGTTCTATCTAATCCGGATTTTGTTGTCGTTTGACCTGTTTTCGAGAAACTTAGCTATTGAGGTTGAAAGCACCCGAGTTCCTCAACTTAATTAAGTGGTCGGAACTGCGTGCAGGTAATCCGATAATGGGTGACCGCACGAAGGGGACAATTAAATGAGACGTGTTAGTAGGGCATACCCATTAGAACAATTTGTAAATGCTCCCGTCAGCCTATACATTTCCTACATTATAGAAGTAGCTAACAAGCATGTGTGGTCTACATGTTTGTGGGCACTTGTCACTTATTATCAGGTGGACCTGATAATGAGCGACAAGTGACGCCGTAGTGCACCTGTAAATATCCTCTGATGTGATTGGAGACATACTGGGATTCGGCTGTAGATGCATCATTATGTACTGAAGGATTATATTTTAACACATTAACGGCAAGATCAATCCAAAAAAACAGGATCAAAATAACTGTGTATTTCTTTTAATTTCAATGTTGAGGCATTTGAGTTTTAATAAGTGTTTCGTTATTTTTTTTTAGCACATAACGTTGAAAACGAGAATGCAGTTCACTTCATGGGAAGTGGTTAATGCCGCCCATGGACATCTGTAAGCAACTTCATATAAAACAGGGTTCTATCTGAAGTCGAACACACATGCATTGTTACGGCTGAGATCGTCGCCTCATATATAAGTGAGCCGGCAATAACTATGTTCCAAAGAAACGCAAGAACAGCTTCACTTTAGAAATAGTTTTGGTGGTGGTACCTCCTCAGTCGATGTACACTGGTTCTACTGCCTGGTAGCTTTCTGCTTTATTTTTATACTGCTAAGTATGTAAATCTAACGATTATTTATAAGTACCTACCTTGGTTAAAACTTGAATATTTTTTATAATGTTAAAGCCACATTGCCAACTGTAATATATTTAGAAATGGTCTTTTATTTCAAACGCACTTTTGATGTAAATAATTGGTTTACGTTGATGTCACTCCGAAAACAAAATTAATTGGCTAAATAAACCTAAAAATGGGCGACTAGCCGAGAAATAAGATATAATGTCAAATTGGATTTATGGAGCGTAGATACTCATGTAATTCAAATAAAATTCGATTACGATACTCAGCGGCAGGTCGGATGTAAATTGAAGTGGAAGGCACTTGATATTATATTACTAGCGCCTCCATTAGATCAGTAAGTAGTAGGTATCGGTACGGTCAGACGTCGCTGGATTAAAATCTAATATCTAACTCGAGGGCCACAAAACATTCGCTTCAAGCGTTTTCAGCTTGACGCTGCAAGCAGTGTTGACAAGTTACATTATTAAAAATATTAAAACAAAAACCCGAAATAAAATAGATGTATAAATAGATCGATTGCCTTCAGTTTCAGTTCATGGTATTTAAGCAGTCAGTTCTTTTTTAAAATTATGAAATATGTATTTTTTATATTTTTTATGCATTTTCGTCAAAATTGATAAAATAAAATATTATAAGATTATATTAAAATAAAAATTTGGAATGGTCTATTTACTACCTCTTATTTGATATCCTTATTTTTATAATAATTATAACGTCCATCCCTTCCTCCCTTTTCCCTATTTACAGGCGTAATTTTTAATAATTATATAGCCTAGATCACTCTGCAGACTGAGACGATTCCAATGATATGTCATATATCACAATCCGTCAACTAGTTTCGGCTGTCGCGCGTACCAAAGAAATGAATATACATACAAACATACGAAAATGCATACTGACTCCTGAAAAACATTTTTACTCAACCGAGTCAGAAGAAGTACCCGCCTTCTTCTTCAGTTGAGTAAAAAACAAATGTATGTGGCTGTTCTTATAAGCGATAATTATAGCGCAATTCACTGAAGTTCGGTTATCGCTGACGTTTGCAGTGCCGAGAGTTTCGTGGCCCTCGGCTATAGTTGCAGACTCCAATTCTCGATTTCGTTTTGAAGCGCATCAGTTTCAACTTTGAAGCTT